>JARACY010002170.1:0-46016 GCA_029255725.1 Scrobipalpa atriplicella
GAAAGCAGTACCTATTTGTAAATCTAGACAAACAAAAATATTAAATGAATAAAAAAAAAAATTTAAATAAATGAAATGAATCTGTTTGCAGAAAATCATTGTTTTGTTCTGCGAAGAGGCCACGTAGGGTGTACGTAACGAAAGGTGAAGTCGCGACGCATGCGGTTCGAGAAACTATGCGTTGTTTCTATTTTAGTCCATAGAAAAGAAAGAGATGCAAAATGGCATTCGTCCAATTTCGCCGCGTCTCGTTGACGTTCGGCCGTCGCATCGATTGCGTGGCGAGGTTCTATAAAAGGACCCCCTCCTCATTGGCTGTCGCATTTCAAAAGAAGAATTTGAGTGAAAAAGTGAAGACGTACAAGTTGAATAAACCAGAGTTATTTTGTTCTATTTCGATAATTGAACTATCTTAAATTTATTGTGCTATCAGACTAAATTACTGTGTGATTGTAAAAGGTAAGATGTGCACATTTTTAAAATCTTTTGTTATCATATCACTGTGCCGAGGTGCCTGCTAGGTTGCGATTTGATTTGCAATATCGATCCGCCCCGCCATTTTGATTGTGATATCAGTGGAAATCGCTTTGTATTTTGTGTCGCATTTTAATTCATTTTGTCCATGAACATCAAGTACCTAAAACGTCTGAATCTGAGTATTGTAAGGCGATATAGTTAGTGTTAGAACAATGTAGGACATTTCTACGGTGAAATGAGGTCATCTCACCTCGTCACCTCGATTTTGCTTCATTTTGCGTCACTCGTTGTTGTTTCATTCGGTAGCGGAAGAGTGCCTTGTTTGATTGCGACATATTTTTTTACTTTTGCTTATATGTATTTCAAATAAAACCAAGCATACCTACGAGTAAAATAAGCCATAAATTCATGATTTCTAAATAAGTACCTAGGTAACCTACCCGTTTATGTTAGGTACTGATACCTACCTACTGATTGACGTATATATACCTATATGTTAGTCCCCTTGCTTGTAGTCCCATCCTGATCTCTCATGATAGAAAATGACTTTATTTATCATTTATAATGTATAACTTAACTAAAATTATTGCCGTCCCTCTCTGCTCTCTCATGATAGAAAATGACAGGTATAGACTTATATTAGTTAAGTTGTGATTTTTGCAACTACAAATTGGTACCATTACCTACTTAAAAGATGTGTCATTTGCAAGGCTATTTGCCCTGTTTATAGTTTTTTCTTTGTCTCTGTTTCTTAACAAGACTTTTATTGTTTCAGATCAGACAACATGCAGATCTTTGTGAAGACGTTGACGGGCAAGACCATCACCTTGGAGGTTGAACCCTCTGACACTATTGAGAATGTGAAGGCTAAAATCCAGGACAAGGAGGGCATCCCCCCCGACCAGCAAAGACTGATCTTCGCAGGCAAGCAGCTGGAAGACGGTCGTACTCTCTCTGACTACAATATCCAAAAGGAATCTACTCTCCACCTAGTCCTGCGTCTGCGAGGCGGTATGCAGATCTTTGTCAAGACTTTGACCGGCAAGACCATCACCTTGGAAGTTGAGCCTTCTGACACTATTGAGAATGTGAAGGCTAAAATCCAGGACAAGGAGGGCATTCCCCAGACCAGCAGCGTCTTATCTTTGCCGGTAAACAGCTGGAAGATGGACGCACCCTCTCAGATTACAACATTCAGAAAGAATCCACACTTCACTTGGTCCTTCGTCTGCGAGGAGGTATGCAGATTTTCGTAAAAACTTTGACTGGCAAGACCATAACCTTGGAAGTTGAGCCTTCTGACACTATTGAGAATGTCAAAGCAAAAATTCAAGACAAAGAAGGTATCCCTCCAGACCAGCAGCGTCTTATCTTCGCTGGTAAACAGTTAGAAGACGGCCGTACCTTGTCCGACTACAATATTCAGAAAGAATCCACACTTCACTTGGTCCTGCGACTGCGTGGTGGTATGCAGATATTTGTTAAGACATTGACCGGTAAGACTATCACACTAGAAGTAGAACCCTCGGACACAATTGAAAACGTGAAGGCTAAAATTCAGGACAAGGAGGGCATTCCCCCAGACCAGCAACGTCTTCACAAAGATCTGCATGTTGTCTGATCTGAAACAATAAAAGTCTTGTTAAGAAACAGAGACAAAGAAAAAACTATAAACAGGGCAAATAGCCTTGCAAATGACACATCTTTTAAGTAGGTAATGGTACCAATTTGTAGTTGCAAAAATCACAACTTAACTAATATAAGTCTATACCTGTCATTTTCTATCATGAGAGAGCAGAGAGGGACGGCAATAATTTTAGTTAAGTTATACATTATAAATGATAAATAAAGTCATTTTCTATCATGAGAGATCAGGATGGGACTACAAGCAAGGGGACTAACATATAGGTATATATACGTCAATCAGTAGGTAGGTATCAGTACCTAACATAAACGGGTAGGTTACCTAGGTACTTATTTAGAAATCATGAATTTATGGCTTATTTTACTCGTAGGTATGCTTGGTTTTATTTGAAATACATATAAGCAAAAGTAAAAAAATATGTCGCAATCAAACAAGGCACTCTTCCGCTACCGAATGAAACAACAACGAGTGACGCAAAATGAAGCAAAATCGAGGTGACGAGGTGAGATGACCTCATTTCACCGTAGAAATGTCCTACATTGTTCTAACACTAACTATATCGCCTTACAATACTCAGATTCAGACGTTTTAGGTACTTGATGTTCATGGACAAAATGAATTAAAATGCGACACAAAATACAAAGCGATTTCCACTGATATCACAATCAAAATGGCGGGGCGGATCGATATTGCAAATCAAATCGCAACCTAGCAGGCACCTCGGCACAGTGATATGATAACAAAAGATTTTAAAAATGTGCACATCTTACCTTTTACAATCACACAGTAATTTAGTCTGATAGCACAATAAATTTAAGATAGTTCAATTATCGAAATAGAACAAAATAACTCTGGTTTATTCAACTTGTACGTCTTCACTTTTTCACTCAAATTCTTCTTTTGAAATGCGACAGCCAATGAGGAGGGGGTCCTTTTATAGAACCTCGCCACGCAATCGATGCGACGGCCGAACGTCAACGAGACGCGGCGAAATTGGACGAATGCCATTTTGCATCTCTTTCTTTTCTATGGACTAAAATAGAAACAACGCATAGTTTCTCGAACCGCATGCGTCGCGACTTCACCTTTCGTTACGTACACCCTACGTGGCCTCTTCGCAGAACAAAACAATGATTTTCTGCAAACAGATTCATTTCATTTATTTAAATTTTTTTTTTTTATTCATTTAATATTTTTGTTTGTCTAGATTTACAAATAGGTACTGCTTTCCAAAAGCAGTATCTCTCTTTTCATTGTAGGTAAATATAAAATAGTCTATTTAGGTTGATATAAATCTAGCTAGATTTGAATACTAAAGGATTAGGGGAATTATACTAGCACAGAGTAACTATTAATACTACGTACAATATTAGGTAGCTGTATATTTTGTTTATTCCTACTCTACCTTACAGAAGTTACTAAACTTTTATTGTTTTCATATTTCATAAGAGAAGGTGTAATTAATAATTATCATATTTGGGCTTTTAAAAGGCTAATCAAAACAAAAACTAGAACAAGTCATAGGTAGGAACTTAGGGAGGTGTAGTGTAGGAATAAACAAAATATACAGCTACCTAATATTGTACGTAGTATTAATAGTTACTCTGTGCTAGTATAATTCCCCTAATCCTTTAGTATTCAAATCTAGCTAGATTTATATCAACCTAAATAGACTATTTTATATTTACCTACAATGAAAAGAGAGATACTGCTTTTGGAAAGCAGTACCTATTTGTAAATCTAGACAAACAAAAATATTAAATGAATAAAAAAAAAAAATTTAAATAAATGAAATGAATCTGTTTGCAGAAAATCATTGTTTTGTTCTGCGAAGAGGCCACGTAGGGTGTACGTAACGAAAGGTGAAGTCGCGACGCATGCGGTTCGAGAAACTATGCGTTGTTTCTATTTTAGTCCATAGAAAAGAAAGAGATGCAAAATGGCATTCGTCCAATTTCGCCGCGTCTCGTTGACGTTCGGCCGTCGCATCGATTGCGTGGCGAGGTTCTATAAAAGGACCCCCTCCTCATTGGCTGTCGCATTTCAAAAGAAGAATTTGAGTGAAAAAGTGAAGACGTACAAGTTGAATAAACCAGAGTTATTTTGTTCTATTTCGATAATTGAACTATCTTAAATTTATTGTGCTATCAGACTAAATTACTGTGTGATTGTAAAAGGTAAGATGTGCACATTTTTAAAATCTTTTGTTATCATATCACTGTGCCGAGGTGCCTGCTAGGTTGCGATTTGATTTGCAATATCGATCCGCCCCGCCATTTTGATTGTGATATCAGTGGAAATCGCTTTGTATTTTGTGTCGCATTTTAATTCATTTTGTCCATGAACATCAAGTACCTAAAACGTCTGAATCTGAGTATTGTAAGGCGATATAGTTAGTGTTAGAACAATGTAGGACATTTCTACGGTGAAATGAGGTCATCTCACCTCGTCACCTCGATTTTGCTTCATTTTGCGTCACTCGTTGTTGTTTCATTCGGTAGCGGAAGAGTGCCTTGTTTGATTGCGACATATTTTTTTACTTTTGCTTATATGTATTTCAAATAAAACCAAGCATACCTACGAGTAAAATAAGCCATAAATTCATGATTTCTAAATAAGTACCTAGGTAACCTACCCGTTTATGTTAGGTACTGATACCTACCTACTGATTGACGTATATATACCTATATGTTAGTCCCCTTGCTTGTAGTCCCATCCTGATCTCTCATGATAGAAAATGACTTTATTTATCATTTATAATGTATAACTTAACTAATATAAGTCTATACCTGTCATTTTCTATCATGAGAGAGCAGAGAGGGACGGCAATAATTTTAGTTAAGTTATACATTATAAATGATAAATAAAGTCATTTTCTATCATGAGAGATCAGGATGGGACTACAAGCAAGGGGACTAACATATAGGTATATATACGTCAATCAGTAGGTAGGTATCAGTACCTAACATAAACGGGTAGGTTACCTAGGTACTTATTTAGAAATCATGAATTTATGGCTTATTTTACTCGTAGGTATGCTTGGTTTTATTTGAAATACATATAAGCAAAAGTAAAAAAATATGTCGCAATCAAACAAGGCACTCTTCCGCTACCGAATGAAACAACAACGAGTGACGCAAAATGAAGCAAAATCGAGGTGACGAGGTGAGATGACCTCATTTCACCGTAGAAATGTCCTACATTGTTCTAACACTAACTATATCGCCTTACAATACTCAGATTCAGACGTTTTAGGTACTTGATGTTCATGGACAAAATGAATTAAAATGCGACACAAAATACAAAGCGATTTCCACTGATATCACAATCAAAATGGCGGGGCGGATCGATATTGCAAATCAAATCGCAACCTAGCAGGCACCTCGGCACAGTGATATGATAACAAAAGATTTTAAAAATGTGCACATCTTACCTTTTACAATCACACAGTAATTTAGTCTGATAGCACAATAAATTTAAGATAGTTCAATTATCGAAATAGAACAAAATAACTCTGGTTTATTCAACTTGTACGTCTTCACTTTTTCACTCAAATTCTTCTTTTGAAATGCGACAGCCAATGAGGAGGGGTCCTTTTATAGAACCTCGCCACGCAATCGATGCGACGGCCGAACGTCAACGAGACGCGGCGAAATTGGACGAATGCCATTTTGCATCTCTTTCTTTTCTATGGACTAAATAGAAACAACGCATAGTTTCTCGAACCGCATGCGTCGCGACTTCACCTTTCGTTACGTACACCCTACGTGGCCTCTTCGCAGAACAAAACAATGATTTTCTGCAAACAGATTCATTTCATTTATTTAAATTTTTTTTTTTATTCATTTAATATTTTTGTTTGTCTAGATTTACAAATAGGTACTGCTTTCCAAAAGCAGTATCTCTCTTTTCATTGTAGGTAAATATAAAATAGTCTATTTAGGTTGATATAAATCTAGCTAGATTTGAATACTAAAGGATTAGGGGAATTATACTAGCACAGAGTAACTATTAATACTACGTACAATATTAGGTAGCTGTATATTTTGTTTATTCCTACACTACACCTCCCTAAGTTCCTACCTATGACTTGTTCTAGTTTTTGTTTTGATTAGCCTTTTAAAAGCCCAAATATGATAATTATTAATTACACCTTCTCTTATGAAATATGAAAACAATAAAAGTTTAGTAACTTCTGTAAGGTAGAGTAGGAATAAACAAAATATACAGCTACCTAATATTGTACGTAGTATTAATAGTTACTCTGTGCTAGTATAATTCCCCTAATCCTTTAGTATTCAAATCTAGCTAGATTTATATCAACCTAAATAGACTATTTTATATTTACCTACAATGAAAAGAGAGATACTGCTTTTGGAAAGCAGTACCTATTTGTAAATCTAGACAAACAAAAATATTAAATGAATAAAAAAAAAAATTTAAATAAATGAAATGAATCTGTTTGCAGAAAATCATTGTTTTGTTCTGCGAAGAGGCCACGTAGGGTGTACGTAACGAAAGGTGAAGTCGCGACGCATGCGGTTCGAGAAACTATGCGTTGTTTCTATTTTAGTCCATAGAAAAGAAAGAGATGCAAAATGGCATTCGTCCAATTTCGCCGCGTCTCGTTGACGTTCGGCCGTCGCATCGATTGCGTGGCGAGGTTCTATAAAAGGACCCCCTCCTCATTGGCTGTCGCATTTCAAAAGAAGAATTTGAGTGAAAAAGTGAAGACGTACAAGTTGAATAAACCAGAGTTATTTTGTTCTATTTCGATAATTGAACTATCTTAAATTTATTGTGCTATCAGACTAAATTACTGTGTGATTGTAAAAGGTAAGATGTGCACATTTTTAAAATCTTTTGTTATCATATCACTGTGCCGAGGTGCCTGCTAGGTTGCGATTTGATTTGCAATATCGATCCGCCCCGCCATTTTGATTGTGATATCAGTGGAAATCGCTTTGTATTTTGTGTCGCATTTTAATTCATTTTGTCCATGAACATCAAGTACCTAAAACGTCTGAATCTGAGTATTGTAAGGCGATATAGTTAGTGTTAGAACAATGTAGGACATTTCTACGGTGAAATGAGGTCATCTCACCTCGTCACCTCGATTTTGCTTCATTTTGCGTCACTCGTTGTTGTTTCATTCGGTAGCGGAAGAGTGCCTTGTTTGATTGCGACATATTTTTTTACTTTTGCTTATATGTATTTCAAATAAAACCAAGCATACCTACGAGTAAAATAAGCCATAAATTCATGATTTCTAAATAAGTACCTAGGTAACCTACCCGTTTATGTTAGGTACTGATACCTACCTACTGATTGACGTATATATACCTATATGTTAGTCCCCTTGCTTGTAGTCCCATCCTGATCTCTCATGATAGAAAATGACTTTATTTATCATTTATAATGTATAACTTAACTAAAATTATTGCCGTCCCTCTCTGCTCTCTCATGATAGAAAATGACAGGTATAGACTTATATTAGTTAAGTTGTGATTTTTGCAACTACAAATTGGTACCATTACCTACTTAAAAGATGTGTCATTTGCAAGGCTATTTGCCCTGTTTATAGTTTTTTCTTTGTCTCTGTTTCTTAACAAGACTTTTATTGTTTCAGATCAGACAACATGCAGATCTTTGTGAAGACGTTGCTGGTCTGGGGAATGCCCTCCTTGTCCTGAATTTTAGCCTTCACGTTTTCAATTGTGTCCGAGGGTTCTACTTCTAGTGTGATAGTCTTACCGGTCAATGTCTTAACAAATATCTGCATACCACCACGCAGTCGCAGGACCAAGTGAAGTGTGGATTCTTTCTGAATATTGTAGTCGGACAAGGTACGGCCGTCTTCTAACTGTTTACCAGCGAAGATAAGACGCTGCTGGTCTGGAGGGATACCTTCTTTGTCTTGAATTTTTGCTTTGACATTCTCAATAGTGTCAGAAGGCTCAACTTCCAAGGTTATGGTCTTGCCAGTCAAAGTTTTTACGAAAATCTGCATACCTCCTCGCAGACGAAGGACCAAGTGAAGTGTGGATTCTTTCTGAATGTTGTAATCTGAGAGGGTGCGTCCATCTTCCAGCTGTTTACCGGCAAAGATAAGACGCTGCTGGTCTGGGGGAATGCCCTCCTTGTCCTGGATTTTAGCCTTCACATTCTCAATAGTGTCAGAAGGCTCAACTTCCAAGGTGATGGTCTTGCCGGTCAAAGTCTTGACAAAGATCTGCATACCGCCTCGCAGACGCAGGACTAGGTGGAGAGTAGATTCCTTTTGGATATTGTAGTCAGAGAGAGTACGACCGTCTTCCAGCTGCTTGCCTGCGAAGATCAGTCTTTGCTGGTCGGGGGGGATGCCCTCCTTGTCCTGGATTTTAGCCTTCACATTCTCAATAGTGTCAGAGGGTTCAACCTCCAAGGTGATGGTCTTGCCCGTCAACGTCTTCACAAAGATCTGCATGTTGTCTGATCTGAAACAATAAAAGTCTTGTTAAGAAACAGAGACAAAGAAAAAACTATAAACAGGGCAAATAGCCTTGCAAATGACACATCTTTTAAGTAGGTAATGGTACCAATTTGTAGTTGCAAAAATCACAACTTAACTAATATAAGTCTATACCTGTCATTTTCTATCATGAGAGAGCAGAGAGGGACGGCAATAATTTTAGTTAAGTTATACATTATAAATGATAAATAAAGTCATTTTCTATCATGAGAGATCAGGATGGGACTACAAGCAAGGGGACTAACATATAGGTATATATACGTCAATCAGTAGGTAGGTATCAGTACCTAACATAAACGGGTAGGTTACCTAGGTACTTATTTAGAAATCATGAATTTATGGCTTATTTTACTCGTAGGTATGCTTGGTTTTATTTGAAATACATATAAGCAAAAGTAAAAAAATATGTCGCAATCAAACAAGGCACTCTTCCGCTACCGAATGAAACAACAACGAGTGACGCAAAATGAAGCAAAATCGAGGTGACGAGGTGAGATGACCTCATTTCACCGTAGAAATGTCCTACATTGTTCTAACACTAACTATATCGCCTTACAATACTCAGATTCAGACGTTTTAGGTACTTGATGTTCATGGACAAAATGAATTAAAATGCGACACAAAATACAAAGCGATTTCCACTGATATCACAATCAAAATGGCGGGGCGGATCGATATTGCAAATCAAATCGCAACCTAGCAGGCACCTCGGCACAGTGATATGATAACAAAAGATTTTAAAAATGTGCACATCTTACCTTTTACAATCACACAGTAATTTAGTCTGATAGCACAATAAATTTAAGATAGTTCAATTATCGAAATAGAACAAAATAACTCTGGTTTATTCAACTTGTACGTCTTCACTTTTTCACTCAAATTCTTCTTTTGAAATGCGACAGCCAATGAGGAGGGGGTCCTTTTATAGAACCTCGCCACGCAATCGATGCGACGGCCGAACGTCAACGAGACGCGGCGAAATTGGACGAATGCCATTTTGCATCTCTTTCTTTTCTATGGACTAAAATAGAAACAACGCATAGTTTCTCGAACCGCATGCGTCGCGACTTCACCTTTCGTTACGTACACCCTACGTGGCCTCTTCGCAGAACAAAACAATGATTTTCTGCAAACAGATTCATTTCATTTATTTAAATTTTTTTTTTTTATTCATTTAATATTTTTGTTTGTCTAGATTTACAAATAGGTACTGCTTTCCAAAAGCAGTATCTCTCTTTTCATTGTAGGTAAATATAAAATAGTCTATTTAGGTTGATATAAATCTAGCTAGATTTGAATACTAAAGGATTAGGGGAATTATACTAGCACAGAGTAACTATTAATACTACGTACAATATTAGGTAGCTGTATATTTTGTTTATTCCTACTCTACCTTACAGAAGTTACTAAACTTTTATTGTTTTCATATTTCATAAGAGAAGGTGTAATTAATAATTATCATATTTGGGCTTTTAAAAGGCTAATCAAAACAAAAACTAGAACAAGTCATAGGTAGGAACTTAGGGAGGTGTAGTGTAGGCAATAAAATAATAACAAAGCACTTGGTATTTAACTTATATATTTTTATAATAAGTTCCTAAATAATTAATTAATTTATCTACTTAGCTACATCATCACATCATACATAACATAATAGCAGGTATAAGGGACATCTTCCTGTAAACTGATTGCTTTCAGTCAACGAAACTGAAGAACCAGGAAATTCTTTCAGAAAATTTACTATGTCAATCAGACAATTTGTATGAGGAAGACAAAAATTTGTTCAACTTCTTTAACTTAGCACTTGGACGAAACACTTAGCAGTATCAGTTTTCGGGAAGCTGTTCCTTACACCCAATTACAATGAATTTGTGTAAAATTATTTTTTTGTTTGTTTCTGTTGCTCCTGCATCTCCCAGGGGCGAGGACCCCGCTTGTTCTCCCAGTTGTCAATGTCTAGGTCCTGGATTTCTTCAAATGTCTTCTCTAGTGTAACCTCTTTGTCTTTGTGGAGACCCATCTTCTCAGCCTCTTCCCTGCTCACACCTTTTACTTGTGAGAATTGGTATCTGAGAAACAAAGGATTAAGGTTTTAGTTTTACATAAATATGTAAAATGAATATGTTTTATTTAAATAAATAAAATTAGATAATTTTTTACTAAGATTTTGAAAACTAAAGCCGTGATAAAGAACACAGAACAGCTGATCTGTGATATGATAAAGAAGATTAATCCAAGTCAAGTATGCCCGCTCAGTAATACAAAAATGTTAACTTTTACTAAAAACACAAGAACCCAAAGTATGATAATTATAATCAGGTATTTTTCCTATTTCAATATATACTAAAATCCCTGTTTTTAATTTTTCCAAGGGAATAAGATATGCATGTGTGGATAAGACTGTATGAGTCACCTAGTACACCAGTAGTGGCATGATATTGCATCATAATTTCTACAAGGCTTCTGTAATTGTATAGAACATTCTAGTACACACAGTTTATTTACACTTCAATGTTTTCAGTCTTTACTTAATTTAATTATTCATACAAAAGAAACAAGAGGCTTATACATAAATGTGTGGCTTATGTATAAATATTCATTATCTGGTGAACTTTGATAGTTGAAATGAAATAAAACATTTCTTGACCCAAATACCTACAAGCTTTAACCAATACAATATTATCTTAAAATTGAAGTCAAAGAACTTAGTTAGTCAGTTAGTTAGTTCCTTTTTTTATCAGGTCAATATCTTTATTCGTTCTAGAAACTATACATTAATGTAAACAAAAAGTAAATATTTGATGCTGTCTAGAATGTTCTTTCTTATATTACTTCTTATCTTATCAGCAGTTTGTTATTTTACTTTCATTTATCAGCTACATTTCTATCTTATCTTACAAATACGAGAAATTTAATATATGTAATTGTAATGAAAAACTAGAACTTTGGAACTTCTGTAGTGTATTTTCTATTGGACCAAAGACAAATATATGACTAATGACCTAACATTTCTAATGAATGACATGGGTAGGTATAGGTCACTATATACATACATACATACATACATAAAATCACGCCTTTATACATACATTGTGCAGAGAATAACATGTTTTGCTGATAGGTCTTGAGTTAAGTCTTAAGTTTATATTTAAAGACATCTAATCAACTCTGTAGAAATAGAAAAAATTGAATTTATTTGCTCAGAAAGTAGGGATACTGTATACTGAAATTATGAAAGTAATATGAAAGTGTGATGAAAAAAAGGATTAGGCAAACTTGAAAGTTTGAAAATAATGCAAGTAAACTGTGAATAATAACCTGATCTGAGTCCATTCTCGCAAACCAAACGATCCACCCACTACGAATAATATAAATGGTAAACCATATCTAAATGATTGTTTTTTACTTAATTTATAGAAGGACGTTTGTGCCGACTCAAAATAGGCATACAATTTCCCATTTTTTGCAATCATTTTTACATAATTTAGCAGGAATCAGAAAAATAAAAACATAACCTCAAATCCTATCAGCTGTCAGTTACGTCAGACCGTCAGACTGACAGATGTACGTTCATAAATTATTATAAGAAGAGTACCGAGACATTAAGCGCCCACTACATTCTCGCCGAAGTTCTTTGGAAAGTGCGTCGAAGTGAAGTTAGTCGAGGCGAGGAGACACACTACACTACTCGTAGGACTTCGGAAAAGCTCAGTCGCTAGGCAGGCCTTAAAGATGGATGACGTGCAAGTTGCAGCTGCCGCTGCTTTGTGCTCTCTTGCTTATTTATGCTTATTTCAACTATATACGAATACATAATACAAAAAAAATTATAAACTTGAATTCTTCAACTGGTACATTCATTATTTCACTTATACCCTATTAAAATATACTTACTCTATGGCTTATACACACTCAAGCATCGTAAATTGTTTTCTTTTTTAACTTTATATCCCGCATGTTTAGCGTACGAGCCTGGATGGTGTAGTGGATAGGGCCGCAGCCTTCTGTGCAGGAGGTCGTGTCGTGGTTCGAATCCCACCACGTACCAATGTGTTTTTCGGTTTTCAAATTTCATATACGGTTCATATACGTACGTTTATTCGGCGCTTTTACGGTGAAGTAAAACATCGTGAGGAATCCTAAGAAAAAACGAAGAAATTCAAAGGTTGTGTGTAACCTAATCTAGGATTGGGTCTGGTCCCTTCTGGGTTGCGGAGGTCAGATGGCAGTCGCTCTGTGTAAAAACCAGGACCCTCATTCAATCCCTTAGATTAGGTAGCCGACCCCGAGAGATACGGGAAAAAGACTAGGAAGATGATGTCCCGCATGTTTAGCGTCCCATATAATGGATTCTCCTTGTAACAATTCTAAGAATAAGAGCGATTGATCTTGAGACAACAAACTCATCCTGGCCACGACATACACGACATACGTTGGCAAAGATTTCTAGTAAACTGAAGTCGAGTAATGTAGTGTGTCACTTCGTATTCGAACTTCGGGCCCTTTGACTCGGACACAAAAAACCGACACAGAACGGAAGTTGCCCGAAGCGAAGTGAAGTTACACGAAGTGCCTCTCTACACTCTCGTGCTCGGCTTACTTCGGTCAACTTCGCGAGTAATGTAGTGGGCGCTAAAGTAAAGTCACATGAAAACGAAGCATGGGCGGGCCGGCGGCAGGCAGAGGAACGTTGAGTGGCGTTTGCCTATTGAAATTAAAAAAAAAAACATTTAGTGATGTTATTGCAAATGAGTATTATCGTAACTGTGACTGTTGTTCTGATTGATGTAGTATTTTCATTATTCTTTATTTATTTATAAAAACTTACATTAACAGTCATAGTAGTAAGCCTAAAATTAATCCGAAAATTAATCCTAACCTATTTACATTCCAGTGGTATATACACTACATACTTAGTCTCGACGTTTTTACTTCAAATAAAAATTAGATGTACAAAAAATACGATATAATCCTAAAAACTCTATAAGTTAGCACTCTTAGGCGCATTGTTCCTTTTTTTGGCTGTAACTTTTAATTTACCATTACGAATCTTATTTAGATAGACGGGTAATTAATATTAAGAGACCACTAGTCATTGACCAGTGACTAAAAAAACCTAAAGAGGGAAAAACTGAGTAAGAAGAAGAGGACTTATTATGGACTTCTCTATGATTGGTATTTTTAGTCACCGGTCAGGCTACCTATTAACCTGTCAAAAAAAATATCAAAATATTCCAAAAAAAAAAAAAAAATCTGTAGGAAACGATCTGTAATCTTGGAGCTCTTTTTAAATTGACAAAAAAAAACACTTAATTATTTAATTTATTTAAAACTGTGCATAACCCTCAAAACTTGTCAGACGTAATGATAGTGTAGCGCACATAGATGGCGCCACATCAAGAATCAACAGTCCTGAAACGCGGTATCGAAGTTTGCACGGCGATCTGCATATATACAACTTCCGAATTCATCCAGTCGGACTCCGGTCCCCTGGTCACAACACCCGACCAGGCGGGTAATTACTCTTTTCCCATCCGTCATCACTCGGCCAACTGGCCTCAAGGAAATACTCCTAAATTGGTGACCCCGACGTGATCGCACAAGGACGTGATGGAAGAACTTAACCATGGACCACACCAACACCACTGGACATCACCGCCAACATGCAACATGCAACATGCACTTGGACTTCACTATCTCAGCGCCTCCAGCCTCATCGTCACAGCAACAAAGACGTCCGACTCACTGGATGCAGCAACAAGTCGCCCGACTCACTGGGTGCAGCAACAAGTCGCCCGACTCACTGGGTGCAGCAAACAAGTCGCCCGACTCACTGGGTGCAGCAAGCAACAAGATGTGTACGACTCAACGGCTGAAAAAAGCGTCTACGGTATCGTCCGCCTGTCCCAAAAAGGGGGAGTACTGTAGCGCACATAGATGGCGCCACATCAAGAATCAACAGTCCTGAAACGCGGTATCGAAGTTTGCACGCCGATCTGCATATATACAACTTCCGAATTCATCCAGTCGGACTCCGGTCCCCTGGTCACAACACCCGACCAGGCGGGTAATTACTCTTTTCCCATCCGTCATAACTCGGCCAACTGGCCTCAAAGAAATACTCCTAAAATAGATATGTATGTATGTATGTATGTATAAATAGAATCACAATGAATGGAATGGAAAACGGGGAACATGGGAGAGCAGAAGAGAAGGTCAAAATCACAAGAAGATAGAGCGAATGGTAATAGTTACAGCAGTGATTTTATAATGTCTCGATATCAGGTAACAGCTATTTCTTGGCAACACTATTACGATGAAATTTTATAAAATGGCGGACTCTCGTGAGTGACGTATGTGTTGTGTGTTTACGAGTTTCTTGTTTCATACGGACAGTGATTTGATAATGAAGTGAGGATTATTTGATAAAATTATCACCGTAACTGATATCGGCTGTATTTGGTAAGTAAAAGTTTTACTATATTCCTTATCTACGCGGTATGGCTAACGAAGTTTGTCATGGAGCCCTAAGTTGTACAAGATTGTAGGCGGGATGGTACGTCCTCGTTTGGGAATGCGGATTTATAATTACGATTCGAACGGCTTAATTATGCGAGCTTTTGGTAACCACACATTATTGTTGTTTTCTTGTGAAAAATATGATTTTACGAATAGTTGAAATTAGGCCTTACTAGCACTATTTTTGTATTGTGCTTTTGACTCTGGGTTATCTAATTATTCTTCCTATTGGCATTATGTAGGAATATATTGAAATTTGTTGTTATTTTCATTGTAACCAGAAATATAAATTAAATTTGGGGTTGGCATTAGATATTCGGATCCCGAATTTGGACTTACTAAGGGTTGATTTATATAGGGGTTAATTACCCCTTTCAATTGACACCCCCCTCACCCCGCGGAGATGCGTAGTTTTTTTATTACACGTGTTTTAATTTACGTGTAACGGAACGTTATTTTGCGTTGCAGTGATTACTTTTAATTTGTATGAACATGAAACCACATGAAACGGAACGCATTTTCCCGCCATTTACGTGAATTTTCTCTCTGCTTTTTCGATGTGTTTTTGTTTTTTGCGACTTTGGCGTGTTTTCCGTACCCTTTAGTGCATATTGGTTTGGTGTTGACGAAATGGACCCGAATCAGCCTTCTTGTAGTTGGGACCCCCCTTCCTGTCCGAGCGGTGACGTCGCCGAACAGCGAAGCTGTGAGGGACGACTCACCGCAACCGACCCGCCGAACCCTAGAGTGTTTTTGAATAAGTGCGAGCGTAGCGAGCCCACTTAGACCCCCCCCCCCCAAGCACCCCCCTTCCTGTCCGAGCGGTGACGTCGCCGAACGGCGAAGCTGTGAGGGACGACTCACCGCAACCGACCCGCCGAACCCTAGAGTGTTTTTGAATAAGTGCGAGCGTAGCGAGCCCACTTAGACCCCCCCCCCCCCAAGCACCCCCCTTCCTGTCCGAGCGGTGACGTCGCCGAACAGCGAAGCTGTGAGGGACGACTCACCGCAACCGACCCGCCGAACCCTAGAGTGTTTTTGAATAAGTGCGAGCGTAGCGAGCCCACTTAGACCCCCCCCCAAGCACCCCCCTTACTGTCCGAGCGGTGACGTCGCCGAACAGCGAAGCTGTGAGGGACGACTCACCGCAACCGACCCGCCGAACCCTAGGGTGTTTTTGAATAAGTGCGAGCCCACTTAACAAGCACCCCCCCCCCTTTCCTGCCCCCCCCCCATTATATTTCTAAAGTACTTATTATAAAGTCCTTCCATTTTTTGCCCCAATTTGCGCATTCTAACCTCAAAACTTCTTTCTTTTTTTTCTCAAAAAGGGGGGGTTTCCGCACCCCAGGGGGAGAGGGGAGGGTTCCCCTCCCTCCCCCCCACCCCTCCCACCCACTCTCGACCCTTATATATAGATCCGAATATCTAATGCAACCCCTTAAATTTGATTAATTTGACAAAATATACGTATCTATCCAGGTTTAAAAACCACTAGTAGGTAGTCAAAGTAAACATAAATAAATTATAAGTTCTGTATGAAACCCATCTTTCAATGACCAAACCCAATATTTCAAATTTTAAAAATACATTTCAAAAGCCCTTATCAATTGGTTTAGTTCTGATTGGAAGCCTTATATAAAAGAAATGTTAATACAACACAACAACTTGACCTACTACCTACTACTAGTAATAAGTGCCAACTCCCCAATTAATCCATTTCATCCATTGTTATCAATGTTTTTCCCTTACATTTTCTATTATGTGAGAATGGAAACTTTGTATTGTCTAACAGAAGCACAAAAACATATCTGGGTAGGTGTGTTGTTTTTTCTCTGCCTTCATTAAAACCCATTGTATTATTGTGAGCATATTTTGTGCTTTTGATATTGAAAATATTATAATCTAAAGTTAGTGTTTAGGGTTCCGTACCTCAAAAGGAAAAAAGGAACCCTTATAGGATCACTCGGTTGTCCGTCCGTCTGTCTGTCTGTCTGTCCGTCTGTCTGTCAAGACCCTTTTTCTCAATAATTTGTGAAAGTATCATGTAACTGTAAATTTCTACATACATCACGAAAAAAAAAGGTTTGTCATTGCAAACTTATTAAGCAGTCCTCTCCGTATATCTAGTATGGGGAAAACAGCAAAGTTAAGTTTGACCATTAGTGCAGTTCATATTTCTGGGTGAGCGAGTCCGACTCGCACTTGACCGGTTTTTTTTAAGTTGCATTTATCAGTACCAATGTCTTTAGGGGCCCATAAACAACATTTTCTTTGAAACTTGGCTGAGGTTCTCGGAACAGCAGATTATGACAAACATATGTTTTTCAGTTTCTAAATTTGAATTTCTATTAAGTTGTAAAGAAAAAGCAGTTTTTGGGCTGTAAAGCACATTGGTCATCAATAAGTCAATATTAAATAAAGGAACTTTAATGTGGTAAATGTTCTAAACAGGTTGTTTCAATGAAACATTTGGAATATTATTGCAATACATTTAGAATTAAAGCGACCACAGATGCGTGACATTGAGATTACTCCACAAGATTACTCACAGATGTCTTACTGTTGAGAAATGAGTCACTGCTGCATATTAATTAATAATACTATTAGTTATAATAACATTATGCATTGACTAATGAGTGCCTAATATTGATAATTAAATAAAAATAGTTGATGGATGTCTAAGGTATTATAATTATGATTGGTAAATTAATTAATGTATGTCAACAAATGGTGTAATCCCACCACTTATTTAAAAAACCTGTCCGAATTGAATTAATGTTTATTTATATTTACATGCTCAAAACTACTTTCATCTTAAACACAGTACCGTTCATCAGACAAAATGCTTGATCTAAAATTACTATCTACACCAGGGTAGCAGGTGTAGCAACCACATAGGCAGACTAGACGGTAATGTACATAGCCGCATTGCCGCCCTAAATTTAGCACTGCAGGCTATGCAAATACTTACAATTATACAGCATAGTCTGGGTCTAAATTTAGGGGAGACAGGGACCGAGTTATATATGATATTCTGAGTCATCGCAGCAGCAATTGATCATACGCGAGACGTCGGGTCGGGCACAAATTCGCCGATCGAGATACAGGAGCAGTTTTCAATCATCCAGTGCGATGGCGAGATGTACGCGCGATAGCAACTAAATGGCGGTCACGTATCGAACGATCACTCACGATTCCACTGCTGTCCCCGGTATTAAGATTCAGTCCCGTGCCGTGTGCTAACGCGGCGCACAGTAGCACGCCACTTTAATGGCTTCTACATAATAAACATTTCGTCAAAGCTGGCTTTGTCGGAATGTCGTTAACCTCAGATTGGAAACATGAGCATGGGCATTCAAGAGGCGTTTCGCGTCACAAAGGAGGATTATCGCGAGGAAGTAGGGTCGATGTCGTTAAGACAATTAAAGCGGCTGAAGTTTATGAGTCAGCCGGCGAGGACGCCCGCGCGACGCCATCGCGGTACTCGGTGCCGGTCATGACTCGCGATCACCTTGCAACAAAGAAATACATGTGACAAGAATCGTATATCTGCGGGCATCGTCGCTTAATCTGCCCGAGTATCTTATATCCATCTGAGATAGCATCGAAATTTGAATCAACTACGACGAGATTGCTAAGATTTACTTGGGGCTTTTAAAATGCATTGGTTACTTCTTTACTCACATTATCTATACTATTTTTGAAATATTCTCGCAGTACAAATTCTATTCTACGTCAACCCGACGACGCTGAGCGAGGACGCTTGTTATCGAGAAAACCGCTGAAGCGTAGCATCGATTTTCTATCAGAGCATAAACATCTGTTTTCGCCGTAGTAGTAAGCTTCGCGTCTTGAAAACCTTGGATGTAAATTATTAACGTGGAAGTACTAAACAATGAGATGTGGAGTGAATGATTGTCCGGGTGTTGATGGACGGCGACCGAACGTCAGGCGTGGCGGATGACATCACCGGAGCCTCGACATTGTTTGCCAGGCAAATTTTGATGAGCACAGTACAGCGAGCGACCCAAGAAAATCATTTGATGAACTCGCCATCTCAATTTTAAACCCTGGTCCACGGCATTAAGGAGTCTTAGCCGAACTACTCGCAGTTTGATCTTTGTGCAGTCAGCTGTACGGGTTCAGTGGCTAATTGATCGATCAATTGCTAAATCTGCTGCCGGTTTGACACGGATGTTTAACCAATTTATCACCTTTACCTGCGAAACGGGGACTGTCTTTTATGATCATAAATCTAAGATTTACGAGATATTTTAGATATCAACTGTTATTAAATTACCTATTACTCAATAATGTTGATATTGGAGCAAGCACAAGGCGCCCATCTTGTTTTCTCTGTCTCAGTAATTTTATTGAACAGGGAAATTGGCGTCTTTTCATTACTTACTCATTGTTTACCTTCATTGGAAACCGATAAATTTGTTTCAAGGTGAAGCTTGTTTACGCTTATCTTGCGAGACGTCGACGCAAAAGAAAGTGTTGTTTTTTGTTTCCCTTGCATACAATGACTATCAAGACAATCGATTCAATTCGTAAGAAAGATCGATCTCAAATCTAGGATTCCCTCGTAAGCTGACGTGCGAAGTGTTTTCTTTTGAAAAGTTTCTCCTGCAGGCCGCGAGAGTGATGCGAGGTAATTTACTGTCTCTCGTTATCCACATAGATGGGAAGCGGGCCACGGCCTGCCAGTGCACATTAGCTGCTTCATCTGTAACGTTTCCGATAGAACTCGTTTTGTATCGGTAGGCACAAGCAGCTACTGCTCATTAACACAGGTCCTGGGCAGGGCTTTTAATTACAATCAATAACGGTAATATTTTAAAAGAAAGTCTTACATATATGTATGTATATGTGATGGGCTTTCAAGCGTCTCCACAACAGTCCCATCTGAAGTATCCCTCAAAATGTGTTCGTCATTTTTAACTGTGGGCGTTCTGCCTAAACCCTGAGTGATAAAGGCGTGATGTAACTTATTTGCGTCACTGGCTTCATTAAAATAAAGGTTGTGGGGTAATAAAACCTACTACGCCTCCTTTTTATGAGCGTCGCGATGTTTCTCTGGGGGATACACCTGAATATTCGTCAGAAACGTAACCTTCCCTTTTAGCGATCGATGACAAATGGGTGTGTTGTTTAGGTATTGCACTGTTGGCAAACGGTGCGCGTCGTTATTCAATCAGTGCGATGCAATGGAGGCCACTGCAGACGCAGACAGTCACGGGGCAGTGGTTCCCTTCTGACGGCGGGCTTCAACGCAGGCCCGCGTGCCAGTACTGTTCGCCGGATTCCTCTCACGCTCCAGTTGCCACAAATACCATTAATTGTGTTACATTTTGCCACAACGAGCGTACGGATGCGGAGTCGTGGTCCCATTGACACGATGCGCGCTTAAACGCCAATTTGTTACGCCAACGTCATCAGTGCAGCTCATCTTTGTCGTGTCACAATAATGCGTTGCATTACGGTAATTTTAATTAGATTTTTGTTATGAACGGGATTATTACCACGATTATGTTTATTGTTACCTCGATATTTCGGAGTTGTTTCAAACTCCATGGTCACGAGTAGACTGGCGATGCGAATGTTGACGTCTTCTAAGGGAAACCATATCGGTCTACCCTCTTTCGGACGCGACGACTGCGTTCACTTTGACTTCTACCATTGTCACTCACTAGTTTCTCACGACACACTACACTCACGGTATCTACTCGCGATTTCGACCTCGAATCATTTTTGCGGTTGTAAACGTTTAACACTGGATTCCACGCACCGGAAAAACAAAAATCTAATTGCAGTGAACAACCGCGAAAGTCTCAAAACTTATACGGTAATTTTAGTTTGGCCATAAATCATTTACTTATCCGGGCGTCGTTTTCCGGGTTCGAAATCTCTTCCAGTAGTACGAAGATCTCTATTTTGTAGTTGTACTGTAATATATTCCATAATGACGTGGCAGGCGTAAAATATCTAAATATTTTCAAGGTCAAACAACGTTACAAATTAAACGGAGTACTTTGAGTTGTATAGATTGAATACAGAATAGTTGAACAGCAGAACATCCGCGTAGCTAACAAAACAAGACGTTACCCAATGCGCTTGCTCGGTTGTGTAAAGATGTACATACGAAATTAGATAATTAGTTTCGGAAATTTTCTCCTCCTGTTACACGCATTGCTAGCTGATCTAATAGCTCGTCAGGGACGAACGTTCTTGCCATGCCGATAGTACGAATAATGTCGAGACATTGGGACTAATTCTAGGCGCCACTTGCTAAATACAAAATGAAAACACAAGTTTAATTTAAAAATTTCAGCGCCGTAAAAGATTGGCAGAAAAAAAATAGGTAATTCAAAATACTCACCCACTTAGTTTAGAAATGAGTTACCCAGGAACAGAGCACGATTAACTGTAATTTGCTTTAGTATCAGAATTGATCCTATTGGGTTATCGATGTCACCTCCGGCGAAATGTTTGAACTAATTGATACAGCGCACTTGGGCTTATCTGCAGGACAGCAAATGTCGAAGTCGAACCGAAGACAAGTTATCATACACTAGGATGTCCCCATTGTATTCAATCTATTGGATTCCGTGACAATTGAGAGAACAATGGATAATTAAAAAGATTATTTTATTTTTTACAGCCATCGTTCTTGCATGGCATGGCGACCTTCAACTGTAATGTTTTGAAAAGAAGACACGATTTGATGCACGCTCACGTTCCCATAAAAATTATTCAGCTATTCAATGCAAATAGCCCTAAAAACTTTATTTTTCCACGACTAAGGTGCCAATTGTTTGATTAAGTGGTTAAATCTTTCGTCAGCCTCATCAGTTAGTCCTGAGCACGTGTTTTACAAGTGCATCGGTGTCTATTACAAGGTATCATTGGCTGTGAGCGTTTCCTGCGCAATCTGTCTGGTCGCTGTAACTCGAGAACAGATCGCCCCAGGAAATCGCTACCCGCTCCCTGTTCGCTCACCATTCCTTAACATTATTGGAGCGCATTAGTTTGTTTCCATACCTCCGGGGTTTCATTACGATATAGCTTCTCTGGACAGGCCTATATTTTCTCGGAATTGGATTGCACATCTCAATGCCTGCTTCCAATTTGAAAATAGTTGTGGAGAGATTAGTTTTAAAGATGGATGCCAAGCTCTTCGTTAAATGGTTTAACAACGGGTTGAATCTGTTTTAGTGCCAGCCCTTAAACAGAATTAACTTGTCCATGTGGCGTAATAAACGACTGGGATGCTCTACATGATGTCACCCAAAGAGATTTATTTGTCATTAGCCCCAGTTCTGTCTGTTCGATATGCGAAATCTTAGCTTGTTTCGATTGCGTTAAGACATATGGCATGGATGAGTGTCGTTTGTGTAATGTCTTTGGTTACTATTAGGAAAATTCGCTAGTCTGTGTAGCGGCGGGCTGACAGTCAGCGGTAGGCGACCGGGTCGACCACACGCCTGTCTGCGGTTACGGAATGAGCGTATCGAGTACCTAATGCTTCTAGTGGTAGTAACGTTGATAGTGTAAATAAACAAAGAGCTGAAAGCGGTTCTTGACTCCCGAAAATCGCGAGACGATTCAAGTGTTGTGACGTTGTTTTGGTGCCAAGTGGGAAGTCCTTTGATCTGTGTTCTTCTGTGGTTCTTCTCATACGTGTTCAGAAGTTACAGTACGTATTCACGTGTATTATATTCGTGTTAGCGTTGCGTAGCGAAACCGCTAACTAATAAAGCGTGAAGTTTAGCAATGTGCAAACAGCTCTATCGCTGGCACGAATTGATATTGGTTGTTTTAAAAGTTAATCCAGGCCTAAAATAACCTGTAACTATCTTAAAACTACTTGTACTCGCTTAAACTTTAAATTAAACCGTCTGGTCAATGTTACTTTCGGCATTAATTTCAGTACTGTCTTAATGTACTCTCTGGTCGGTAGATAACTTTGCCGTCTGGTGTTTATAAGTAGCTACAGGTTCCTTAAATTGATGTCCTATTTCTTTACTCTCATGTAATTTGTCTCCATTTGTGTCTTACAAACTATTAATTAAAGTCACTCTTACGCAATATAAAGCTATACGGTTACAATTTATTTGGCCACTTCTGTTTTGCTTCTTTCTCAATGTTGATATAAGTCCTGCCTTATAAAAATGTAGTAATTATTTGCGTAGTAGTTACTCGTAGTTGCGTGGGATTGAGCAAACCGGCGAACAACTTGACCAACTTAGTATTTTGTATATTCGTAAACATTGCAAATTCATGTACTATTTGATCAAAATACGTCTCTACATATACGTCTTAACAAAAATCACAAGTCAATGTCGCATGCATGCAAGTCGCATGGATAAATATTGGAACTAATAGGAAAAAAATATATTTGTTTTTCATGTTACCGGCAACATACTATTTCAACATTCAGCTCAGTAATACGAAAAGAATATTAAATATGGCAATAGTATGATACACTATTCTGCTTTGGTACTTACTGTCTATTGTAATTTGTATCATCAGAAAAACATAGAATGTGCAGCTGCTTCTCCTCCCGGGCATGCTGTTAAAATCAGCAAAGGGATTCGGGGGTTTTGGTGTATTGTAATTTAGGCGATGAGCTGACAATGACAACCCATCAGTTACCCTCAATATGTCTCAATCAAATATTTGTCTGCCTAGTGTCTACTCAGTAAGGGACAAAGACGTGACTTTATTTTTGGAAGAAAGTATGTATATTGTTTGTAAACAATCAGTCGCGCCGGTTTTCGATGGTCGGCAGACAATTCAATTCAATCCCAGATAGTGATGCGTCTGGCTTTGCTCTTCGGTTCATTAACTCTGTTTTTATTGCATGCGTAAATTATCATTATGAGTGTTCATTATTTAAATGTTTAAAGGTAGGTATTCAATAATTATTGACGCAAATTGTAGGCTGCAAAGCGGGAAATTTCATATTTCATTATGAAAATTATTTATTAAAGGATTGTGTATAGTTAAAAAGTTTGTAGTCTTGTACTTGTACCATCAATAACCTTGAGTTTGCTTCCTCAATTTGAAAAATAAAACGAGATTGATGAATTGATGATTGATGAAGATTGCAATGTTTATATGTAGCTTTTTATGAATTTACAATGTGAAAAAACAACTTTCTTAGTTAGAACATTAAATTCTTTCGTAAACATTTCAAACATTATCCTCACGTATATTCTTTCTGTCCAGCACATCCATACTTTCCGCGGCACCAGTGATTGCAGAGCGATTATATTGCTCTCTCAATTGATAATACGAGCGATCAAACAATCTGTTGATGTAGGGTCGCCAGATCGTCTCAAGGCCAGCAGATGACTGGCTCACTGGCTGACTGGCTTCGTAGCGTGGGTTGTACAGCCGCCATAGCTTGTATAGCCCACTAGCCTCGCTTCTTGTCAACTAAGGCAGTGATTACATAAAATATGACCAAAAAAATTGAGGTCCTTAGTCTTTTCGATAGCGACTGTTAAGCAACATCAGCTGTAGCTAGATATGGATAGGTCACTAGTTTGGTAAAAAAAACAGAAGCACGTCGCCTTATATCACTAGACTTGCATGTTACTTACCTGACAAACGATTTTCTTAGCACTAATTATACTACTTCGCTACACTAGAAGTTATCATGAAACAACACGCTATATATAAAATTGAATAGATTTGTCATAGGTATTGCTCGTTAATATTGTGTCGGTGATTATTATTATCAAATCGTCCATAAACTTCACTTAATAAAGATTTCGTATGACAGAGTTGGATAGAGTCAGTGTCGAGCTAGCGGGAGTCTAGCTATAAACGCTACATGTGGTATCCAGTCACCAAACATGTTATCAAGTAGGTTCCTTACACCCACACGACTATTTACTTTTTGTACGACTAAGTGGTTTCATGTCTAAGTTTTGCTTGAAGCTCGCTGAGTCACCGCTACCACGTGATAAAAATAAGGCGTGACTTGGTGGCTTGGTGTCCTATGATTTATTGTAGACAAGCCATCGCCAAAGCGATACAAATGCTCCCCAGTCGTGGCCGCCCTAGCAAGGAAACACTTTATTTACGGCTGTCAAACGCACCTTGCTGGACTCTACTGCACAATGCCTACGATTTCCTTTACGAAATCATCAAAGAGTAATTTCCTTTTTGTTTTCTTTTTTATTTGTAGTGGCAGATTATGTGGCAGTAATTCTTCTTTGTACATTATTTTCCAGTGAAATATGGTCGTGGCGTTGTGAGTGATAAATTTATTATACGTTGTTTCCCCTCACACCTTCTTTATTATTTATGATGTATATTTCGCCCTTTTTAGGGCAGTGCCCTTCTATTATTCTAAATGTAATTTAGCCTGTCTGTAGACATTAGTTAGCGCAGCTAATGAAAAGGAAGCGTTTTAATTTAAAGATTAACTGAAGCTCGAGCAGCGTTCGTTCCGGGGACGACCTTCTGAAAAGGAAGGAAGTTATTTCTATTAGCATTAAGGCCGAGCAGTTTATTCTGTTGGTTCCTTTCCTTTGCTTACCTAAAGAAATCTTGTGGAAACGATTGTTTGTTTCCTTTTGACGCGTTTTCTAAACATTTTCCGGTTCTTCTATAAGTAATTATAGGTTGCAATGAAAACATCTCTTCTACTTTACTTTCTGTATCAGTAATATAAAATTGTATCCGTTGAAAGATTCTGGTTGGTTAGGAAATTTTATATTGTTATACTTATATAACAAAAGCTAATGATTTATTCTGCTTTATACGCGTATCTATCTATTTATACCGCCACCATGTTCGAATGTAACTTAACTATGGCTAAGTTGACGATTACATGTGACACCATAATGAAATGTTTTCCTTAAAGTGTGCATTGCTATTGCGCAGTAGCCTAGCTATTGTTGACGTAAGTCATTATTATAACTTATGCAAACATTGATATCGGTTACTTGCAGGTTTTTGCTATTCGTTTTTATGAGTATTTCCTTTCTTATCTTCGGTTCCATCGATTTATTACCTTATAGTGTAACAAATGAGAACAACTGTGGTATTGTATTAAATTATTAATACTTTCTGCCCTTTTCTCACGTCTCAATGTATAAAGTGTTATTCCTATACCTAGTTTTTGCACGTTTTTGATATTCATTTATTCGTATTAGCATAAGATGTTGCACTATTCACTTTGCACTTAGCCGTTGCATAATTAATCCGTGGGAAAGTCCCCTGTAATGTTACCATCGATGCCCCTAGTGCTGCATCTGTCACCTGGGGTCATACCTTAATATTTTCTAAAGGAGATTTAGATGCAACGTATAAATATTTTCAGTTATTTGAGTTTTGTCTTAGTTTTCGTGTAATCTGCAATCGTTGCTACTTAGTCACATGAGTTCCTTTATACAGTATTAGAACACATAACCTTAGAATATTTTTATAGCTGCTGGTAAATTTAATACCAAAAATGTAAACAGCTAGTTTTAACGTAAACATCGGTAAATGTACGTAGCAGCTCCATATCACTTCCTGCATTTATTTAAAGGCCGTGAGTCAATGACCATTTTGTTTTAGTTATCTCTACACCAGTTCCTGAATGCCCAAATTTATTTTCATTGTCCATCGCCTTCATTTGATTATGTAGATATAAAAATAATTGCAGATAAACTGTGGAATAGTTCCGAAAGCGGTATGATTATTGTATCATCTGACAGTTTTACGCGTTCATACCGGTTTTGGTGATAAGTTCACTACCGGGCAGACCTCGGTTACGGAATGTCAATATAGTAAGAGTTGAATCAATGAAATTGCCTGGCGAAAGTGACCAGTTTAAATGTCTGCGGCAAAATAATCAAAAACTGGTTTCTATTGACAGCACTACACCTTTGAGAGATAAAAATAAAAGTAGATAGAAGGATAGAAGTCCACAGTCGAGAAAATCCCGTATCTACATTTCATGAAGCTACTCAGCCCTCTCGCGTATCTTAAAGTTAGCCTTTGAGCAGTGCATTTCTGCAGTCTATGCAACTTGAATGTCCGGAATGAAAATAAGATACTGCAACTTTTTACGCTGATTTTGCGATGTAAGCGCTTACGATGCGGCTGCGAATGGAAATATTAAAATGTTCTGCTTAAAGGCCTGCGATGTCTGGCTGGCAGGATGACATTTTTATAGTGATAGATGTGAGTTGGAAATGGCTACAAATAGTAAACATGAGCATCTATAAAATTAACTTATTTATATGAAGCTTTATTAGTTTTAAAGAAACTTCTTGTCTAGCTTCTGTTCTACTTCTATGCCTGATTTTATTTATAATATCAAAGTTTTATTAATAATTTGTAGTTAAGTTGTATTTTGAAATGTCCGGCCACAAAAAAATATGGCTGTACGAACGTGCTAATTAATTTTGCCAGCAATGAATAAATACTATCCGGCAATATTTCCACTGGAGGAACAATATTATTTGTTTATGGGCTGCTTTCTCGCGGGCTGCGCGCGCGCAGGCGGGATGCGATGAAAGTGAAACGCGCGCGTGGTTCGAGTGGTCGTTCAACTCGGCACGCGCCTGCATCCTCGACGCCAATCTTGTTGCTCGTGTTGTGCTGGGATTTCGCTCCACAGTACCAAGTTATGAGCGACGGGTACCAAAGGCTTAAATATCTACCACGAAATGAGTATCAGTGGTATGTTAGTCCAAGTTATGCGAGTGGTTTAACGACGCTACTAATCTCGTTGCTTGTATTTTGCTGGAATTTCGCTCCAATGCACCAAGGTGTCAGCGAAGGAACCAAGGGCCGATTGACACGGTCTTTAAGGTTAAAGTTGTGGTTTTACGACGCCTATCTCGCTCGATACATATATAAAGTCATGGCTTTATCCTTTACTGAGAAAGCAGTGCGTAAAACGCCTAGTAAGTGGAGTTTTTACCACGTCTGACAAATATTGTGTGAATTTTAGATTTTTGGATGAAGATATTTCAAATCTTATTTTTTTATTCGAAAGAGAAAAAGCATTCAGTCCGCCTGAAAGTTTGGGTAACCTTAACTTATAATAACGCAGCATAAATATTATGTTCATTGTGAGACCTAAAATCCTAAGAATGAAAGATAAATTTTGCCATTCGCCTCAGACCGGAACACAGAAGTGCAAACATTTCCGCTTGACTCCAGAAATAGGCGTTAGGATTGTAAATACTTCCCCGAGTAGGCTTTGCACAAAACCCTACCATCAGCTGGTCTTCAAACCCATATCATCGAATGCTTTCGACCAGTAATAGTCTGTTATGTAAAGAAGCAATTATCGTAAGTAGAACGTACGCGTTCAAGTGTATGAGGTCGGTGCAAAATGGGGTGATGTGACTATAGAGATTGTTGGAGTAGTTAAGTGGATTAGCTTGTAAAAGATGAGCAGCATAACTGTAAATAATCTCTTTATACGCTTGCTTTACAGTTTCGATGAACGGAGTCTTATTAAAGTGACTTTCAACTTTGTAACGCTTTGGCGATTTAGAAGATGAGTCACTGGTGCCAATTCTGTCTTGATATTTCTAAACTAATTTTAAATTAAACATGTCACTTTCTTACATAGAAAAGAATCAGCTGATTTTCAGATGTCAAAGTGACGTACGATACGAATACGACAAACGACATTATAGCTTCTCAAGTTTATGCAATTTAAAACGACATTAGGCTTATCATGTTGGCATTGTTAGGCCTATGACTGGCCTTACTAAGCTGTATTGTCGATATTCAAGGTGTATAATGGCTGACTAAGCAATTCTATGGTCCCTGGTCGGTCCTTAGTAAGACCAGGTTTATCCTGTCTTGTTTTAAGTATTCGTTAAAGCGAAATGCAGATGTTTTAGCAACCGTAAACCTTGTATAACGATGACGCGAATGCTCTTGTTGACTTAGTTATGTGAATTTTAAACCACTGTTTACAAGCAAATTAAACGGATACCACGTAGCTTGTGCTGCAGACCGTAGTAATAGCATTTTGCCACTCTTTTGCCGGTAAAAGCTATAATTTTGAAGATTTACAACGCTCATATTGTATGCAAACCTACTCTCTAATATTTTAAAATGTAAATGATATACAAAATTATATGAAAATGCAATATGCTCGCTCATTATTTTAAACGAAATGTAGAGTACATTCTCCATGCAGCTCTCTCATTTAGCACTGTTTACACATAGCTGCAATGTTCGAACCTAAACGGACCCACCGCGAATTCCAACCTGGTGATCTAATAACAAATACGAGTCATACATTCTTCACTTTGAGCCTTCATCTTACACTAGAATCCAAGAGTCACGATAAGACAGTACTGAAGATCACAGGAAAATACCTAAGCCCTGTTCT
Source organism: Scrobipalpa atriplicella (assembly GCA_029255725.1). Classification (NCBI taxonomy): domain Eukaryota; kingdom Metazoa; phylum Arthropoda; class Insecta; order Lepidoptera; family Gelechiidae; genus Scrobipalpa; species Scrobipalpa atriplicella. Next base: position 29,524 of record JARACY010002170.1, read on the forward strand.
CGCCTCTAAATCATTCCTTATAAGGCCTTCTATTATTACCAATGCTTGTCTGACAACATTGACTATAGAAAACGCGATTTTCCTCTTGGTTAATGTGTCATTCGTTTTACCATCCTGTGACTTCGCTGCGTAGTACAACTACCATTTAAATACATTAAACCACACAACCTTCAACAATATGTACACAGATGTGTCAGTTCAGTATAGTTTATAATACAATTCATAATTTATTAAAGTTTATACTCTGTGGTCACCATAGCTAGCAGGTTAATCATTATGCCATTTCATTCGTAATATACTTGAGTGTTGTTTGTGAGATTGTGGTAATAAAAGGGGTAATGTCGGGCTGATGCATCTGACCGTGAGTTGGCGTGATGTTGTGTTTGCGTGATAAAAACAAATTGTGTTTACGTAGAAAACATTGCACGCGAGTTGCAATGGCGGCGGCTTAGCTGTGGGCTCACGCGTGCAGAGACTGCAGCGAATCGCCGATTGCATTGCGCAACAGTTGTCTAGTCTGGTCAAGTCGCATTCACACCAACTAGGCTAATACAGCCAAATTGCAACCAAATCACCGGTCAGAATGCTTCCATTTACTTTGTAGGGAAAATAGCATAAGCTCTCGTAAAAGGTAATCCAGCCCGTACAAATTTACTTTGGTTTCAAGACTTCAAAGTCGCAAAGTAGTTTTTGTATCTTCGTACATCGCTCAAGCAAGACGGTGATCAGCATTGGCTCAGGACTAATAATTTGTACTCATCATTTGTGATTTTCCAAAAGATGTAGAGCAGTTAGGATTCGCATTATTCCCCTAACACTTTGTATACATAACGATGTGCCCATGATTAAAAGGACATTAGCCTGAGACACTTCGCGCTTTTCTCCTATCATGGGAAAATGTCAGCCTAATGGTCTCATCTGTTTAGCGCAAGCAGGCGGCAATAGAGTGACCAGCAGCCTATTCAACTCATAATAGCTTTTCCATTAATGCCGGTGTGAACTCGACGACATTAACCTTTATTCGTCCAATTTAGAATTTTCCTCGCGTTTTCAATTTAGTGTGTACCTGGTGCGCCATTCATACAGGAAAAAGGCATTTAGCCATGATTGCGCACTGCGGCAGGATGGAGGAAAGTAGGCAGTGCGCTGCGCATTAAGTGTTCTGCCCAGTCGCTACTCCGGGAATACTTTATTAGCCGATTTAAGAATGGCGCCATAAGGTACAAATGCTACTGAAAAGCGAGTGTTTTCTAGTCATGAAACTTTAAGATGACGTCGGTTTAAATTGCTTAATCTGAATACCACGAACCGCCGCAGAATTTTGCTTAACTATGATTGGATTAAATCGTCTCAAAGGAAGTGCAACGACGTCTTAACTAGCTTGAATATTCCTTGAGACGTCTCCGGTCCCCGCCCTGGCTCCGTGCCTGCGGCCGCGACCGTCGCGTCGCTCTAGCCAGACCGTTCGCTGCTAATTCTGTGCTCAATTAGTGCGACCGGCCGCTGCTAGACCGCCGCGATAAAGCGCGCAATCCGAAACACGCCAAGCATTCTCGGGTTCTCGGCCCGACCCTTCCAATGGACCTTGATTACAGCGACCCGACCACATTTTTCCACCTGTACTTGTAAGGGCCGGGTAGAATTTTCTTTCTTCTAGAATATTTGTCGCATCATGTCAATAATGTTTATTCAGGTTTCGAGGTTGCTTCCTTGACTTTCCAAAACAAACCATAACAATAATATTTCGTTGCGTGCATTCCTTACTTACGATACCTACTTGCACATGCAAGTTGACTATCAGTGATAATGGTGCAAAAACAAGTCGCTATAGATTACATAATGTTGTGCGCAACAGAAGCTGGTCACGATACTCGCCACGGTTGGCCGCCGCTCGTTAGTTCCATGCCATCGGCAAGAGGACGAGAGTGACTCACAAACCACTCCCGTTTACCTCCACACTATCATGTTTACAATACTGCTCTCCGCAAAACCATCGACAACGCGCGAGTTTCCTTTTGCGAACACAACATCCTTTACTAAACTAGTTCAGTTGCGAGCTTAGTGTTGTGCTGCATTTAAACAAACATTCTGGACATTAAATAATATATTAAATATTAAATAACGTCCTTCTGCTTTCCACAGTTTGCGCGTCATTAATTCAAGCCGTTTCTAACTTTTGCTATGAACGGTCGGTTGGATTGTTTAGTATTGTTTCTCGTTTAAAAATTTGTTGGGAACAATCAGCTCTGGCCCGGTTGACGGGTGAGTTTAAAACCAACATTAGCCGTAAACAACGGCTGTCTGAATTATTCACGAAGTTAAATATCAAATGCAGAATGCGTTTGTAGGCACTGCAGGTCCCACTTCTGCCGGGAATTTACTGCGCGTTTGGTTTTAATGGATTGTCTCAAAGTTGGAATAGACGTTCTGTAAGGCTGCAATTTCTTCTGCTATTTGTTTACTAAGCCAGCTTATAGTGGATTTTACTATGTTCTGTTGAAATGGCATTATCTAATTATATGCGATGGTGTTAGTATCTTAATCTAATTGATTGGTTTACCGCATCAATTTTGTTGAATGTAGAGTCAGCTCTGATTCAGACAATACATTTCCAAATGTAAAAGAATAAGTTTTCTCGACATCTATGTAGACCACTTTACCATTTTAGTTCGGGTGACGATGTAAGTAAACCTTGTGTTCTCCTTCGGATACGACCATAATCAGACCATTACACATGGCTGTTTTAAATGCACATATTTAACACGGTCGTTATTTGGAGAGCTCGCTGTATACGGTCAGTCTGTTGGCTATGGCCGTGGCGCTCTGATATTTCTTGGCCATATGTTTATACAGAATGTAAGAAACTAAAGCAATACCTCTCGTGCTGAGCTTCTGCCCATAAAACTGTAAACATGATTTAATTTTTGGAAGCCCATGTTATTTATTTTCTTTTCTTCTTCATCTTTTGATTTTTTTAATAGCTGTATTTTTTGTAGTAAAATGAGCCAAGTTTTCTCAAGAGTAGATTTGCGTTATTTCCCATAAACCTTGTATGGATAGTGGTGAACATAATTGCTAAACCTCATACGGGCATTCACTTCATAAAACGACCGCTAGTGGAAAAAGTAATGGCGGCAAAAGAAGAGCGACGGCGCCTAACTGACCTAAATAATGAGCAAAGCACTCAATTAAAGCCTCTTTCTCAAGGCGAGCGCTAGGGAGCACTTCCAACTTGTAATTGCATTGTCTGCATTTAAGCTGTAGCTCCAACAGCTACTGCTTGCAGTACGCAATGTATTTTAAAGTCGCGACGCACCAGAGAATGAAAGCTACATAGCTACTGTGGTTTTAATAAAAGGGCTGCGTGCCCATTATCACAGACGCAAACTGATTAATCGCCTACCGTTATTCCATTTGCATTTCGAGCCTTTTCAAACGTTTTCCCATTGAATAGAACTTTTCTCTCAATGACGACGTGACGAGTTCCCTTCACTTTGTGTTTGAAAGCGTAACAATTCAATTTCAGAGTCACGATAGTTTCGCATTTGTAAAGGACTAATAGCTTTGGGAATAAGTAAGATACGTTTCCGCGATAAAAAAGTAACCTGTGTTCACTTCCAATCTGGACTGGTGTTGAAGATTATATTTTATAACTGGTGATCGGGTTATTTCCCGGACATACTGTAGAACCCAATAAAGGGAGAAGATGTTTTAAGTGGATTGCAGTTTAGGGGTAAGGTTATACGTTGTACGTTGCGAAAACGCCTCATTATGAGGTCCTTAACGCTGTGCTTAACCTAAATCGCAAGAGGCACATGCATGACTATTATGTTTTAAGACACCTGGTATTATTTCAGTTCAATGTAGCTTCTAATTTCTCTCTATAATATTAGTGCAGAAAAGTGATTTCATTTTGGCGGGCGTTTTCTTCGCCGATTCCCCGACATGGCCTAGACGCGATAAGGAATGATCTATGGAGGCTGCGAACGACCGCGTCTTAATGACTTGAAGGTTTCAAACGATTATTGTAGATGTCATTAAAATATCGCAGAAGATAGGAATTGGCGCGTTGCCAAGAGTAGAAAGCTAGAGAAGCGATAAAATGGCTATTAATGTCCTATAGGTGATATGGATTTTTGTCCAATAGAGATATTCTTGCGTACGGTTTTCGTTGCTTCTTTGTAAGTTTGTTCATACTATCACAAGTTAATCTGTGTTATTATCACGCATATATCCGACAAAGATTCTAAAACACCTCTGACAAGTTTTGATGGATAAGTTAATCAGAAATCAGAAAAAACTCGGGTCATCAATTTCCTAAAATAACTATACATTCAAAAACTCTCTGATTCCATTATTAATATTTACAGTAATTCCGGAGGGAAGAGAATTCTGCGTTAGTTTTATTGATGCCAGTTCATTCCATGTCCTGTATTTTTGTCTAACTTACTTGATAAACTTTAAAAGTATTTCTTTGCTCCACGGACAACGTAAATCGGAATAAAAGCACGAAGTTACCCGGCTCACGCGATAGATCCTTTAAGTTGTACTGTATTGCTTTTCTACGTACATTTTTTAAATTGTCTACGGTACTAGCTTTTACTGAAGACTAAATTGGATTGAAGGGACTAAGTTTCCGATATTGTTAAAGAAAGCCTTTGGGCTCTGGTTGATATTAATTCCATGGGAGAGATTAAAAATAGATTAGTAGCTGCTTCTCTTTTGTGTCATACTTAAAATACAATAGGGATCCTAAAGCCTCGTTGTTGTAGTGTAATTTAACTTATGCTCTAATCATCATCATTCTCTTCCCTTATCCGGTTATCCCATCATTTGGGCTCGGTGCAGTATGTTTTTTTTTTTTTGTTAGGCTACACATGGATCTAAGATGGTTCTCAAAATATGTCACGTGTAACATTAATGGTCTTCTATTATGTTGTTGACGCTCTGCCTACACTACACCGTGAGGGATATAGATAGGCGTGTGGTTTTAAGTAGGTACCACTAACTTAACTTGAAAAATAAATGGGATTGTAAGGACCAAGTTTCCAATACCGGCTGGTAAATCCTTTGAGTCGGTCGTACTGCACGATTCTCTATAAATTACCTGACTTGAGTTGCGGAGCCGTCCGTGTTTTCGCATTTTCTTTCGCTAAAATAATGTCTGTCCATCATTTTCTAATAAATAGGCATTAAAAAAATGCTTAGATAGGTTGTCGGAACATTAGTTTAATTAAGTAAAAATATCCTTATAAGTGTTTATTTGTGTTGTCCACAGATGATGAAGAGTAAGAAGTGGTAGAGGCGGGCGACATGAATTCGGACGTTCACCGCCACCAGGCCCATCCACCGCTGGCACAGGTATGAAATGAAGATACAAAAAATAGCACATATCACTTTCTTATTTATTGCAATTTTAGGTTAGTCTATATAAGACAGTAATGTACCTAATGAATGCCCGTCCAGTCCACCGTATCCCAGAGATTACGCCACTAATTAATGAAGAATCGTTCAGCCTGACTTTTACACAAGCAATCCTTGGCGTTGTCTGGAGTAGGTAGATCACTAAATCACTATACAGCCCGTAGTCCGTACCAGTGCACCCCTAAACAAACATAACTATAATCTAAATAGAGAAAAGGGGCAGTCTCAATCTTCGAGCCTGAAGCAGTGATGTTTTCCAGAGTCCCATGGTTGTGGGTGGCAAAATAGAGAAGCATATTCAACCATAGCCAGCAATTTCGTCTACTATTTAGCTGATGAAGCCAGACCACTGCGAAAGCTTTGTAGCGTCTGCAACATGCAAACCACAAATAAAATTGAAAATAACACCGCGAACTAAGTCCACTCCACCCATATAGTATCATAAATAATGCCCGTGTAATCTCTACCTACGGATATTGCGATGCCCGCTACTGCTATAAATTAGCAACACTGGAGAATGCACGTGTGAATTTGTAAAGGATACACGTGTAGGTGAAACAACTGGACATTTATCACAAGGAAACATGAGGTTGTGTACATCACCCACGGAACAGGCCACTGATACTTTATCTTTGACTGTAAGACTAGCTAGGGAACTTATTACAAGTGTGTACTGTATCAAACCCAGAAAGTGCAGTTGTGGACATAGGGTGTCCTAAATATTAGCGGATTGCCTGATTTTATAGGTACTTACAATTTATGTAATTAGTTTCTACTATAAAAAATGGTTCTATTCTGACTCGATACAACACAGAAAACTATAAAGTGTATTCGACCCATACCTATATACACTAAAAACTATATAGGTGCGATGCAGGTGTAGTGTAAGTAGGTAAGGAAACTGACCTCATTCCGCTTGTCCGATCTTTCAATACAGGTTCGGTTTCCTGTGAAATCCATAAGCTCTGGTCAAAGGTAGCGGGATCGCAGGAAATAGCGGAAAATGTTTGCTTTTCGGAGCTACTGGTTTGCTTCAATTTCCAAACCGTATAGATGGCACATCTGTTATTGAATTCTCTACGTAAGGTTGCAGAACACGACAAAAGAATTGTACCTACAATGGTGTTAAATTGTCGTAAAAGCAGACTAAGGGATATTCTGGGGAACAGTATTATATGTGAATGCAATTACAAGTATCTCGCACTACGCTTGGCAATTCGCCTTCCAAGCGTGGTGAGAATGGCGTTTGCCCTTCCCCCCCGATCAGAGGAGCCCTTGACCAGTAGTGGACTGTTGTGGCTGTTTTTCGGCATTTCTTATAATAGGGAATTTATGTGCCCAATAACTTTGAATAGCTATCGAAAATACACTTGACAAAACAAGTGAGCTCTCATCGTTGATTGATAGCTGATAACATCGCTCACCCGAAGAATCGAACTGACTATGAGTATGCGTCAGACCTATATTGAATGAACCACTATAGCGTGGGCTGATCGAGTAGGCATCAACTATATCCACTAAATTCACTACATAAAACTGCTCCCGTGGTCTAGTGGTCTGAGCCATGGGCTCCCGATCCGGAGGTCCTGGGTTTGATTCCCAGGGGGAAACACAAAGTCGATGTTTGTTAATTTATCAATTTGTGAGATTTTCCCCAGTTTAGTTTGGACAATGCAGACCATTGTCTGGGAGAAAAAAAAAAGATTCCATGTTTCGGAGGGCACGTTGAGCCCGGTCGATGTCATTGACAGCGGTCGTAACACAAAACCATGTCAGAGGCCTATTAGCTGTGCTGTTAGGCGGTTTAAAAACAGACACCTCAGTGATAATCGGGTCGATCGACTCGAAACCAACACGACAAGAGAGAGAGACTACATTAACGGCATAAGTATCTCGCAAATAAATACAAATGGACTTATTAAGTCGGTCGACTAAGTTTACATGTAAGTCACGTGCTCTATTAACTTGACTCGCGTGTATAGAACAGAACAGGAGCTATTGTGACGCATTCCTCCGCGATGTATCAGCTTCAGTTCAGCTAGCATATCGTGTGTAGGTGCGCCCACAATATAACTGTCTTCTTTTAACACGTAACAAACACCTTTGTTCTAGGTGTATTGTTATTGATGTCTCTGTCTTTATAAAAACACCTACGGTCGATGTGTTTATGAATAGATGGAGCAAAACATTCTTATCGGCGATTGTATCGGTAATGTAGTATTTACTATGTAAATAATATCAGTGGTTTTGGTTACGTAAATGGAAATCAGCTTTAATTTGGCGTCAGACCATCTAAAGACATATCCAAGGCCTTTGACAGAATTAATCTGTCTATATTAAGGACAATAGTCCTAAATCTGTTCAAGCACAAATTCGTGATTGTTTGAGCACAACACCTACACAACTGAAAACAATGAACCGGATTAACCACTCAGTTTGCATATTCATTGTTAGGTAAATATCTGAAAATAACTCCAACAATAAAACTTCATACTGCATTCGGCTCGGTGGTCGAGCAAAATTTCAAAAATACAGAGAATTTGCGTGCACAAAGTCGCCGCAACTCAAAGTGGTACCTGCACTTCGGTATTGGCTCCTCGCCAAGGTTGTGCGTTTCAATGGATCGTTAACTGATGTAAAATATTCGAATATTATCTTTCGTACAAAAACTATCATTCGTTATGGCATTACATTTACTTGTGGCGTACAAATCGGGCAATTTAGTTAGCAAGTGGTGGTATATTGCCCCCGTTAGACCGTTGTTTCACCGCGCGCGCGGTTCACTTTCGTCGGTGCGTTCACGATTCATCTGCACGAAATCTTGCGGTCACTGTCGGCACGAGCTCCAAGTTTAAGTTCTAGAAGACATAACACACAGTTCATTATTTCAGTTTTACTTACTTACTGCGGTGGCTCAGAGACCCAAAGTGGATCTTGCATGGCCTCCGACACCAGAAGTCGCCAAATGTCTCTATTTATTTCAGTTTTAGAACTAATAAAATGCTCGTAAATTTATTATTATACCTACGAGATATGCGTCATTTATCGTTCGCTAAAATATTTTTTTACGAAATGTTTTTTTTTTTTGCACTCGTGGTGCAAAACTTTTCTAAAGTTTGTGAAATAAGAAATATAAAATTCGATAGCTTTATATCTTGCCCGCATCGAATTCTTTGATTTCTTACTCCGCATAAATTAGAAATGCTTTAGAGCTTAGTAACAGAAATTTTGAATTGCTGAAATTCCAAGTGGCGTCCTTGAAACATGCCTCTGGAGTTTCGCCACATACTTTACACGGTTTAACAGTAGATAGAGCACGCTCCGAATTTGGCAACGCGCCTCGTGTTGCGACTTAAGAATAATTAAAAAACCCGCAAGCAACAACTAGCATTCTTTTAATTCATATTGATCACGCGGATTAAAAGTTATAACGAGTTCTTTTCTCTGAAGAAAACTTGAATTCCGTTCAGAAGAAAATACTGGAAGTCGCAGTGGTTGTTTCATAATGAATGTTAATGTTGAAATAATGGAATTATTCGCATTCTACCTCTATTCTGCACTCTCGCTTTAGTAAACTTTGCGGTTTCATCAAATCTTTAACGAGATATCCAATTCAATTTTGCAGTAAAGTTTCTAGAGGCGGATGAAAGTTGGAAACGATTCGTAAGTAATCACATCCACGTAGAGCTAAAACGATTACATTCTGGAATCCATGGCGGGCGAGAGATCTTTGCCTTGCTCTTACTTGCTCAGTTTACGTGACCAGCATGTTTGCGGTTGCCACAATTTACTGCCTTCAGCAGCGACATTGTAAGCTTCATACTAGGTATCAAGTATTATGAGAAGCATATGACCAGTAGTGAACTGGTAATGAAGTGTGATTCCAACCTATTGTTTGTGTCTTTACGTTAAAACTACCCTTTAAGAAAATACAAAGAGGATCGTTTCACTTATATCGTTTCACTATGCAGTATGCAAGCGCCGCCGGTATGGTGTTGTAACCTATTGTTTGTGTCTTTACGTTAAAACTACCCTTTAAGAAAATACAAAGAGGATCGTTTCACTTATATCGTTTCACTATGCAGTATGCAAGCGCCGCCGGTATGGTGTTGTAATTAGGCAAACATATGGCGCCTGAACAGCTGGCTCACGACTGCCTTTTGTTTGATTGCCCTAAATAACAATTATATCTTGTGAATGATGTACCTACCTACATCCAATATTTACATGTTCTCCTCATATTATTAAGAGGTTCTGGATCGGAAAGCAGTACCTAAATTTTTCATACGGGTGTCGTAAAAGCTAAGTATCAAATTCAGAATAAGGTGTAATATAAGTATTTCCTGAGAATAGATTTCTTCTGGCTGATATGGTACGGTAAAAGGAATAAACGCACGGCCATCCCAACTAACACAAGAAGGTTGCTTAGTAGCTTTATAGCGTATATAATAACAGCTATAAGCTGCAAGAGTCAGCTGCATAGTGCGCTATGGAACCCTTCTGCAGCTGCTATAACCCTAAAGGGGCCCCTTATAGACCTTATTTAATAAGTCCAGTAGAGTTGCATAACAGCGCAAATTATTTCTTTGAACTGCTTTTTCCACTTCTTAAGCACCATAAAAAGTGAAAATTACAACTGACAGCTGAAATTGGCACTAATTGAGTGAACGAATTTAACATTCATCATTCATCCACTCACTCTGCACTGCGGCGAAATTTGCAACTTATAGTGAAATATTTAGCTGCTAGTGTTTAAAATGTAAGTATTGTATTTTATATTACTTGTATGAAGTCTTTAGATAAATATACTTATGGCAGCGTGTAGTGCAATATTAAAATGGCGGAATAATAGTGAATAACTTATACGATCTCAGTTACGCGGCTTGTGTAGGTGAAGAACATTGGCAAATTTAATTTACTGTGAAACGTGTATGGTTTTCTATCAAAATAATTCATGGGCCCTCAATTAATTAAAGATTCTATGAAAATCTAATGAGTTTGTAAACGCGAATTCAAATATTTTAACCAAATTTTGGTAAGTATAATGCTGATTTATGTTAATTTAAGGATAACTAACGATAACATGATATTTCCGATCATCCTAAGCTGTGCAGTGTGTTGAAATAAACTAAAATATAAGTACTAATCTAGTAATTGTCTCAGATAACCTAAAAATGCTACCACAAAATGGCGTTGATATTGTAGCAGCCTTAGGTTCTTTGTTTCGCTACTGTAGCCCTTTAATGCAGTGTTAAGGGACAAAAATCACTGTTCAGAAGCTCCTATTGCCATTTAAGCTGCTAAATTATCTGCTCTAGAACTTCAAGTTCCATACAATGTCCAATAGAGTGAATATTATATCCTAAAGTGGTAATTTTATACTAATAATTTAATTGCAGCACCTACTATGAGGTTAAAAACGCAAAGCTAATTGCAGATGGCGCCACCAGCGAGTGTTCCAAAAGAGACCAATGAGAAGACGCAAAACTGATATTGACATTGACATTGACAGATTACTGACCAATCACAGGAACCTGACCAATACCTAATATTAAATTCATTGTTCAGTTCAATTCCACCGTTCTTCATATTAGAATACTAGACTAGATATATAATCTGTAGTTTTTCATTTTATTTAAAAGTTATTATTTCCTGCCATAAAGCACTGCAGACCCCATAGTAGTTCTATAAATAGGAATTTTACGAGCAGAAGAGCTAATAATACCTCTTATGCATAACAAACATTCTAAGACGTCAATAAGTCACAATTTTCTATCTTATGCAAATCATCGTGGCTAAACATGCCACGGAAGAACTCAAAGTGCTAATAGACATACAATTATATCTACAATGCAGTCTATGGTGGTATAAAATGCCAAGTAAGACCACGATGCGACCTAAAGTGACAAAAAAGATCCTAATATAACTATTATACAGTTCACGGTGCCATAAGGGTCGCAAAAATCCCTTAGATTTTTGCTGCAGCCATCAGCGATAATTTTACCTGTTATAGAACTCGTGCCTAATTAAAACTCCCTTATGCCACCCTTATAGACATTGGAACTGTAAGAGAAGCTGCAATTTTCACTAATGTGTTAGTTGGGATAGCAGCTGGCACGCGAGCGCCGTATATTTGCTTGCCCTAATTAGGCACACGTCAAAAATATACTCTGTATCATTGTACTCGACATCGACTGAAGGCGATACAACTGCTTTTCTTCCGGGTGATACTGTACAAGCCATTTAAGGGACTGAGGGATGGTTCGGTATACTGAAACCCGGTTATTACAGGTACAGCAATAAACTCACCTTTGCCAGATCTGGCGGAAATTGTTTCAATAAAACTGCTGTCATCCTGAAGCTCTGTCTATGCCGTACAAGGCGCGATCTTATTTTTTGTATTGTTGTTTGAATGATGGATTGTTTGTGTTTCAGCACGGCGTGCACGGGGGCGGTGGCGCGTGCGGCTGGTACAGCGCGTCGGCGACACCCGCGCCCACCGCGCCGGCGCGACTCAAGCGCGCGCAGCCGCCGCATCAGCTGCCGGTAAGAACCAAAATACAGCCACGGAAATTTCTATCAGCATCATCATTATCATCAGCCTGCATCAGTCCACTGCTGGACATAGGCCTCTCCCATGGCACGCCACTCAACTTACATACGAAAGAGTAAATTGATTCTCAATATGCTCACAGTTCGCGCCACTTAGCTTGCGGCTTGCTTGTACTGAAGTCTGGCGCTTAACAGTTTACTAGTGTTAGAGGTTGTGGCTTTTGAGTGAGCTTGCGTCATCGTCGACTCTATCTTGGTCATCATCAGTAGTTTACATAGAGTCGAGATCAAACCCACCGCAAGTAAAAATAAATTGTTACCATTAATTAACGAACAAAACAGAGCAAAGTTCTTGACAATATCTCTATCCTATTATTACATGGTTGCGTGGTAGAATTTTCTTTCATTACTACAGTAAAAGCCTCCCTTTGCGAGCACGTCTCATTCATTATAATGAGATAGACCACTTGACTTTACTTTTTCCTTTATAAAGCTACATTGAAAAGGTACACTTATAAAATAAATTACTTTTATATTACAACACTTTCTTTGTTAACATTTTCTATGACCTAACTAAAGAATATAAAATCTCAGAGGTAGCTCGCTGCTATCCTAGAAAATCTCCCACGGGCACTCGCCATTTCTCTAAGAATAAATCTTCAAAACGGTTGCCTTCATGACGGGTATCCAGAATTTGTTGTCTACACGCTTCTATTGGGGATTTTGCAGTAGAAATTCTTTGTTTTCTTATCTTTTTCTATAACCCCGTAACGATTGCCTAATATTGTCCATTATGTGGTAAATACTGCCATAAATTACTTATTATACTTCCGAGGCAAATAAACCAACGACGACGGCCTGTTTGGTGCCAATGGACACTTCCACCCCGCAAGCAATGGGTGGATGATCACATAGGTATAGAGAGTTGTTTTAGATATACCGCCTGCCTGATTACTGTTTCACTGCCTGTTCGTGTTATGTTACGTCTGGCATTGCGAAGGTGGCATAAACCATTATCAGCAACGACAGGATAACTACACATGGTCAAGTGACATACTGACACGATTTTAACCGTCGTTGTTTTTATTTTTATGCCCCTTTGTGCAAGGTTCCGCCTAGACTAGAACAAGTTCTCGTAAAGCAATTAGTAGGAGACAATCGGTGTATTATCATTGTTTTACCTACTCACGACATACTAGATTTATTGCGTATTGTTCTGTATGTATATGGCGACAATGACGTCGACTTTCATTATGTCGGCGCGAAATAGCAGAAAAGATATAAAAATATTGCTACGGGTAGTCTATTGTGGCCTTTACGCGAACTCGCACGACTGGGTGGAATAAAGACCTCAATGGCGTTAACATAAATATTTATATCATAAGGGGGACACAGTTAGTGATCGCGACCACCCAGTAAGATCAGAAAAAATATAAAAAATAAGTAGGATTAATCGCTGAAATAGTTAAACGTGAAACAGACCTGTTTGAGCCGCCAAAGTATTCCCATTTATTTTAGTACTTCTGGCACTATTATACAACGTGTAACAGAAAGGGTATATGCATCGAGAAAGGTGTGAATCTACCCATGAAACTGAACAACTTTCCCTAAGAAACATAGGTCGAAATACGAAATAAAAAATTTTACTTCTCATACTAAATGCGCTATCAGCTGATGCATTTAGTATGGAAGCTAAAAATTTTTTTTTCGTTTTTCGACCTATATTCCTTAGGGAAACTGGAAAGTTGTTCAGTTTCGTGGGTAGATTCACACATTTCACGATGCATATACCCTTTATGTTACACGTTGTATATTCTGTGCTCACTAATATCTATTTTGTTCTTACCTTTATATTCTGTGCTTCTGGTAATATCGGTGGTCTAAACTTTATAATATAGAGTCTGTATTATAGTCAGCAATGGTGTTTATATTACAGTCTGTAATATTGTTACCAAGAGTGTAAGCTGTGGAAATTCTCCAGCTAGTATCCTCTGTGGGAATTTCGTTGCAATGTCTCGTGTGTTTCAAACGTCGGGCTTATGGACATACATGTCACGATGCCGTGCCACCGCTGTTTTGGGATCATAGTGCTGTGTTAGTACTAATAAACTTTACACGTATGCTGTGCTAGCCTAGCCGGATAGAGATTGAAGTGTGTTTGTTGAGAATTTTAACAGCCTTTTCAAGTATTTTTATAAAAGGCGATTCTATCACAAATATTTTTGGACTTCAACTTGAAAATCATGGTCTGATTAATTAACAGTAATTGTAAACAAATTTTCGCAGACTACGCTAGTATTGCTTTAGTACTAATAGCTTCAACTCAGATGTAACAGTTGGGTAACTGTAATCCATTAGTTTAACGTAGTATATTATATTCATTACGCCATGATTTAACGTACAACTTTGTAGTACCTATAAAAGTTGGTTCGATACACTCAAATTGTTGATATCGCCTCTATTCTAAAGTACGAGTACAAATATGCACTTTTACTGAGACTTGGACTCGTATGCCACAGGGTTAATTTAGTGTAAACTATTTGATACATTTAAATTCCTCAATCTCTCGATCTTTTTACCTACCCCGTAAGGACGGATTGTTATAATATGTACCTATGTACGTTTATTTTGACTGAACCTGGTTTATTGTTCCAGTCGGGCGGTGGACTAGGAGTGACCAGCAATGGCCCGCACGCGCCCCTCTCGCCCACCGCACTGCAGAACTCAGTTCCGCACAATGTGAGTACTGTCAATTGATTATCATTATCAACTAAGCACCCACAACACGCCCGATGGTGTAGTGGCTAGAGCCGCTGCCTCCGGTGAGGGAGGTCGTGGTTCGAATCCTACCATACCAATTTGTTTTCTGAATTTTATATGTACGTTTATTCGGCGTTATTACGGTGAAGGAAAACATCGTGAGAAAACCTGCACACGCCTGCGAAGAAATTCATAAGTTGTGTGTGAAGTCGACCAATCCGTACTGGGCCCACGTGGTCAACTAAGGCCCTATCGCCTCATTCCATGGTACGCTCGTGCCGCTCAGTGGGCTTGAATTACTAACAGAAAAACACTGTCAAATTCGGGCTAAGTCGATTATTGATTTATTTTATTTATTTACGAGCTTGTGGTCTCCTTTCTATTCCTCTTGATTTAGTACAAATCCTCCTAAATTTGACTTTAAAATATATTTTTTTCGCTATAATGTCACTGGAGTTGGGCATTAACCTCTTAAACGTTGATAATTCACCTCCCTATTAAAACTGCTATATCATAGAGAACTAAATACAAAATGTTTTATCTGCTATATTCACGATGGCTCGCATGCACACGCTGCGAAAGTTTGTTAGTTTGTTCATCCTCACCGCTTTTGACTTCAAGCGTGTTTTGAACTCCCAACTTAATCGCAACGGAGTTTAATTACCCTACTCCTTATATAAATTTACCTCTAATTAGGCATTGCCATGTGTTATCATTATTACTAGTTTTCCGCTAGTGATTTTGTACTTGAAATTTCCCGTGGGAATGAGTCGTTTTTCAGCAGTAAAAAGAAGCCTGTGTTATAACCGGTAATAGTCAATCATCTCATCTGTTTTAGCGTGTTTTATTATATATTGCAGTTATTTTTGTCTCATGACTGCCGCTTGGCTATACTTGTGGTTGTGCGGACAGACACGCGCCCTTGTTTTACCACAGAATATATAATAGTACTAGGTTTTACTTGTTTACTCGGTAGTAAATGCGAGCGTAAGCTAGGTGGGTGTAATGTAAACCCTAGTGGGTAGTGGGTAAACAATGTTCGTGTAGGTCCATTCGCTTCGAACACACAAGTATGGCTTAGGGGCAGTCGTGGGGTTAAACATCTGTAACAATAACACGGTTCCGATTGTCCGCAGAACGTGATGTCGTCATCGGTGCGGGCGCCGGCGCCGCCCGGCCCGGCCCTCTCGATGCACACCTCACAAACCTCTAATGGTAAGTTAAGTATTGCTAATAATACTCATTGCCGGGTGTAAGGGACAGCGTACCGCAAACTGGTTGGGGTTGCTCAGTCAGGAAATTCTTTCAGGATATGATTTTTTTATTTTTTCATACAAAATGACCACCTCGATCAGACAGTTTGTATGGGACAGCCAATTTTTTTAAATTTTCTGAAATAATTTCCTGGTGCTCATTCATAAGCAAAATGTCATTTGAACTAATAATTAAAAATACAAACGTCGCGTTTTTAAACCTGCATTTATCTGAACTTTATTACATCAAATTGAGACAATTCTATAAGACTGATTAAATTATAATGTTTCCATAGTGGATTTTAAATCATTATCTCAAGCCCTTCAATCCTTTAACGGGTACCTGACCAGTTTTTTAATCAACGTTTTAAAGTGATGCTCAATTATCACCAAAAAGGCACGACAAACGTTACGCATGCATTCTATGTCACTGCAGTAAAACCTAATTTGGAGTGTAATTGTATAACTTGATTGGTCCTGGCTTCTCTACGCTATGAATCAGCA
>JARACY010002171.1:0-45971 GCA_029255725.1 Scrobipalpa atriplicella
ACACAAGAAATAAAGAAATTGCAGATAGGTATTCTTGTGTCAGTTCAGTACCCAGCCCTGTTATTAGATAATCAAGTCTCTTCCTACACATGATTGATAACCTTCTTATGAAAGTAGACATTATTCCTTTACCTGCAGCTGGATGTGTACTCAGCATCAATATACTCCATTTAAAGACATCCCACCGATATTGCACTCAAAAGGAGTCTTTCTTCTCCAGATAGGAGCCTTAATGTCAGATTCTCTATCGTCATTATTTTGGCAAGAAGTTAGAAATATGATACAATATCGAAATAGAAAACAAAATTGTAAAAGACGAGCCGATGGCTTCAAATTTAATTTTTAGGGACAATAAATTATTCATTCTGCAGAATGATGAATGAACATCGTAAGCTTCTGGCATAGTAGAGGCAAAAGAAGTTATATGAGTACGATGTACCTATACAAGCTGATGATAGGCATAATAAATTCTTCGTTTTAACTTGGTTTGCGCTGATATGGTTTAAAATTAATTATCGATAAAAGTAGAGAAGGGCGTAGTAGTACTATGTCAATGACACTGCAGAATCAAGATTTGTTTATTTCTTTACCGTTTTGATTGTTAGTTTCATATTCAAATCAACATGAAAACCTGACTTTAATATTTTCGTAAGTAATCGAAATTTTATCGTTCCATATCTGTAAAATTCTCACCGCAGGTTTAGAGGCTTTAAAACTTTATGTCCGTTATTAGGTAGAAGAAATACGCGTGAAAAGCTGAAAATGCCGTAGTTGCACTCAGGCGATAAGTGAAGTTGAGGTTAGTGTCGACTCGGCTCAGTCTATTGAACGGTGGAAAAATACAGTCAGTCAAGTCAGGTTTTCATGTTGATTTGAATATGAAACTAACAATCAAAACGGTAAAGAAATAAACAAATCTTGATTCTGCAGTGTCATTGACATAGTACTACTACGCCCTTCTCTACTTTTATCGATAATTAATTTTAAACCATATCAGCGCAAACCAAGTTAAAACGAAGAATTTATTATGCCTATCATCAGCTTGTATAGGTACATCGTACTCATATAACTTCTTTTGCCTCTACTATGCCAGAAGCTTACGATGTTCATTCATCATTCTGCAGAATGAATAATTTATTGTCCCTAAAAATTAAATTTGAAGCCATCGGCTCGTCTTTTACAATTTTGTTTTCTATTTCGATATTGTATCATATTTCTAACTTCTTGCCAAAATAATGACGATAGAGAATCTGACATTAAGGCTCCTATCTGGAGAAGAAAGACTCCTTTTGAGTGCAATATCGGTGGGATGTCTTTAAATGGAGTATATTGATGCTGAGTACACATCCAGCTGCAGGTAAAGGAATAATGTCTACTTCATAAGAAGGTTATCAATCATGTGTAGGAAGAGACTTGATTATCTAATAACAGGGCTGGGTACTGAACTGACACAAGAATACCTATCTGCAATTTCTTTATTTCTTGTGTGGAAAGATTAACGATTTCAACAAGCAAATACGGATTTACGTACCGACGTAAACGATCGCGTTGGATAGTTGAGGACCAGTGCTAAGCATGGCCGATATTATTATCTTTATTTTTATTTTTTATTATAATTTTGGTAATTCAGTATCTTCTTTTATCCTAAAGGAACGGAAAACAACTTCATAAAAAGATCTAAAAGCTCAGAGAATAGTTACTTAAATAGTACAGACTCATGTAGGTAATGATCAAGGTATCATTAAAACAGTTAGGCAAGTATGTAAGTTATCTAAGTAAATATCGTTTGATTTGTCTTTCGTCGTCGTCAGGAATAGGAATTGTTTTGTCTTTCACTTCAAGGAAATGATAATCTAGTCCTTACGTGAAACTGTCCCAAAATAGATTGATTCGTTTTTCTATGGTATGTGAATCCAATACCACATCTCAAATGCGTCTATTTGATTTTAGTGATTTAATATAGAGAGTATTTCCTATGTACATAACGCTGTTTCTATCCGTAATAAAGCATTGTAACAGACATCTACATCCGAATTAGAGTAAACTAAAGTACCTAATGTATATTTAGGTGTTTCTCCTTGTCGCTGGGAGGTTTTCGTGTTTGAGTAGGACAAGCTAGGGGGAATGAGAAGCGAGGGAGGGGGGGGGCAGGCAAACAGGGACGAGGTACTTATTAATTAGAACTGTGATAATTATAACATCATGTGTAACATACAGACAAACAAATTCTTGCTAAGTGCTGCATTAGTTAGTTAGTCATTAGAGATAAACTAATATTTATGACTCAGCCACGTTTTAGTAACGATCTTAAGCTGAAACTGCTGATCTTCACGAAATTGAATTTACTGTTGAAATATCTACTTATATTAAACCACAGCTTAAATTTAATTTTTGCAAAGATTTATATTTCTTTGCATGATTGTATGGCTTGAGTTTCATCGTGCACCGCGAAATTCATGAAAAAAAGAATGGTCATCACTCACAGTATGCCAGGCTCCATACCATATTATCCAGGTACTAAACTGATAAATATTATCTCTTTGCGTCATATTTAACTAGGTATGTTTTAAAATAAAATAATATGTCACCAAAGAATTAGTATAGAATGATATAAGCTTCATGCCACTATCAGCATAGAACGTAACTATCATTATCGAAAAAGGATTCTTTAATTTCCTCTACTCCTATATATCTCACCCCCCGCGACGATCTCGTGTCGCGTCTCGTCTCACCCCTTGAGACGCAGGTGAGCTCATATCAGGGTAATATGGGGTGACGTGTGGGAAGTTGAGTTTAAAACTAATGGTTAACTTACACCGGGTAGCGACGCGACGCGTAGCGAAGCTGCTCGAAGATGCATCTCGTTGTACCACGAATTGATCGGCTAAACAGCGCGGGCGAGGAATATTTCGAGTTCTGTCAATGAAATATCTACCTTTACGCATAATTATGAAGAGTTCAATATTGTATGTATCACGCTCTTGAAAATTGCGCGTCACGTCGCGTCGTGTCGCTTACCGGTGTGATCTGACCAACTTGGATGAAATTCTCATCTCGGAATTGTATAAACAGTTTTAGATTATAAATCCAAATTAAATTATAACTTTGCATAAAGTGTGCTGTATTGACAGCAATACGTCTTGAAATTCATGCACATAAAATATTCGAAGCGTTGCTCCTTAATAGTTTTTAGCCAGACCTGTTTGTATCTACCATTTTTACCAGATCGTGCATTTTTTCAATTTTCAAGACAGCGGAGTATAACCCGACAAAGGCACATGTCGAGTTATTCGATCCTTTTTAGAATAAAAAAAAACTGTTTTGGATGTCGGTTTAAACATCTGAAAAACTCTGTAATTTTTAACATTATATTTTTTTTGTCTCTTGGATTACAATCCTCAGCATTTTCTCAATATAATAGGGGCGTTAAAAACTTTTTTTTTTTAGGAAATGCTAGATGTCGGGTTATACGTTGCTGCCGTCATTTTGTGTTTAGGTTAATACATAAAAAAAATACGTGTATCAGCTTTTTGATAATTCTACCCGCAAGAGCATGAAAAGACGAGGGATGGAAGTTTTAAATTTAAATGAAGATCCGTCAATTTATGGTTGAGATCATCCAATTTTGTTTTCAGCCTAATCAAATGACTAAAAATAATGAACACATATTTTTGGCAGGACGATAGTATAGTAGTTTGGAGACCGACATGTCGGATATAGGCTACAATTTACCACGGGAAAATAAATCAACCCCACGAAAAAACTCATAGCTGCAGATGAAACCGCAGGGCGGAAAGCTAGTAGGTACATAATGTTGTTTTACTATTTCTTACTTGTACTGTGACGCAGTTAAGCCATGGATTGTCGCTGGAACACCAGCTTACCACTTACCTTATTACTAGAAACCATTTTAATAAAGGTTAAGGTAGCAGTGGATTTGCATTTACAGGCTGTTGTGCAGCTATATTAAATTATTATCAATTTAAATTAAAATTGTTCTAACCTATAAATATGAGAAGTAAGAACACGGGCAGTGCAAAACGTTTAAAATTTAATAATATCCAATTCTAGTGAAGCCAGTCAGCTTAGCTCATCACTAGCCAACGAACAGACATCTTATTATTTGTTCAACCGCCTAGACCAGCAAATGGCACATCACCATCAAGTTGTTTATTAGCTGCTTAATGTTCCTGCTCACATTTCATTAAAAAACAACGTCCTTGAGTCGACAGTCGTTGGCATCATCCCAACGAAGAACCTAGAGCGCTTGATTATTGTGCCTGAGATCCTCCTATCAACCGTTTCGTCTTCAGGGGTTCGTTGTTAGCGTAGGGTTCTAGATCCAGAGATTGATTGAGTAACCTACATAATAAATATACCTACTTCCTTTAAAGAAATTTCTTACTCAGAATCGAGACCATTGTCTGTATTTGACTTTCTTTTCAAATAAATTGTAGCTTTTCGGTTCAACGTAGGCGTAGGCTCATAAATTATTAAGGGCACGTTGAAAATTTTACGTAGATTTAAGTTTACTCCCACAATAAATAAGTTGGTATCTGGGTAACTATGACTTTGAAAAAGTCAACCTTATTATTTACTTTATATTTCTTAGATTTATTTTTATTTTCCATGCTGGACTGGGAGTGATAGAAAAATATAGAATGTGCCAGCTGCATCTCCTCCCGGGCATGCTGTAAAAATGAGCTAAAGGATATGAGGGTTTCAGTATTGTAATTAAGACGATGGGCTGACAACATTTCACTATAGCAATGTACAGATCCATCTGGAATAACCCTCAAAATTTGTCAGACGTGGCGGAACGAACTTTGTGTAGGTCGTTTACGCTCTGCCCACCCCATTAGGGATAAAGGCGTGATTATATGTATGTATGTATATTTCTTAGATTGTACGCAGTAAAATCCTATCCTAAAAGATAGTACTTTTTGCATGTATTTTTTCAAGGTCTTTTTAGAGGTAAAAAAATTAAAATTTTTAATCTTATTATTTGCTCAAAAAATTTAAATGATTTTTTTAACATTCAAACCTATTTTTAATTAAAGTGTTTTGCCATTTTTGGTTATGGGGTATGGTATGCGGCCATAACATTTTTTAATTAGCAAGTTTTAATTATTTAGGTTCGGCCACAGACTGCGAAATAGGAGCGAACATGTAGTTTTTTTTAATATAAAAGCTTGCTGAGTAAAATAAAACTAGGTATATCCTGCTTGCAGTAGTAGTACCGAGCCACCTGTAACCGGAGCCGAAACTTGGCCGGTTTGCGACTTCCTCGCAAATCTACACAAATCTGTTGGCGCTTCTATTTGTCTTGTTTAGCTGCAGAAGAATCGCACTTTACGACTTTAAATGTTCCACCCGTGTTCGGATTGCAAGTTATCGGAGCTGTTTGTTTACCAAAGCGATATTTAAATTTTGTAGGTTTTTATTTGAGATAGATTTGGCTTTTGGCTCTTCGTATTCGTGAAACAAAAAATAAAAATCAAAAGTAAAATAAGTGAGAATAATCGCGAGTGCTTAAAAAGTTATAGGTATCCTTATATAAGGTATACTTATAACAAATCGAAAATTCAAGACCAATCACTAGTTACCACCTTAGTACACTACGCTACTTGTCATCGTTCGGTGGAATGGGACTCTCGTTTAGGTGATTAATGCGATAGATAAATTAGACATTTAAATCATCTAGTCATACCAACAGGTATTACTATACGACCACTATCATTAAGATTGGACTTATACCTACGTGACCACTTTTCTCTTCGAGTATCGAATACAAAACCTTTTTAGCATACAGACAGTCAAATCAATAATAGTTTATCTCTGTAAAGTTAAATTTTATTCGTTTTGTAGATTGTCTATTCGTATGTACTGTATTTAAATTGAATTATTGCTGAATAAAATGGAGCGCGGGCCGATTGTTGATTGTTATTTTATGATTGATGCTTTAATTGTATTATGATATTAACTTACCAAACAATTTATTGGAATAATAGTCGCGGCGCGTAGCTCCATGAAGATTGCATCTCATCTTATAGCATGACCAATGACTAAAAATAGATAGAGAAAGAATATGAGAAGGGCTTATTGACTTCATATTATAAGCCCTCTTCTATGCTTTTTAATACTTTTTATACAACGAAGTGACAGGCACTTTTTTCTTTTGCATTTCCTGAAAGAATTTCTTCGTGAATGTAAATCAGTTTCGTTGTTTGCGGGAAACTGTATTTTACATCCTGTATAATAAAATACTTATATGGAGCAAACCAACAAACTATCCTATTGTTAGTCCCGCTGTAAATTTGGAAAGTTCCATGTTGACCGATGGGACGGTCGTGTTTGCTAAATCCACACTGAACCTGCGAGATAACAGTATAGTTTTCTAAACAGAGCACGGGGCAAAATGAATGCGAAAACAGAAATAAAAAAAATCTGTAGAGCTCTGTGAATGAAAACAGGATCCAGGTGAATCCAATTGAGTAGCGAATCCGAGTCGTACAGAAGCTAAAGCGAGTTTCTCGCGTTTTGTACCTACAGATAGTACTGGGTAAATAGCTATAGGTATTCAAGCTGTTCAGTAAAAGCTGTAAAGACGTAACGACAGTCATATCCGTCCGCTGCTAAACATAGGTAGACCTCCATCCACCATATACATCACATTTGGCTTTCTTTTTGTTTTTCTAATGTAATAATGAAAATGATAGACATTTAAAATCGACTTACCTACTTACTGCGGTGGCTCAGTGACCCAAAGTGGATCTTGGCCTCTGACACCAGAAATTTTAAAGCGACTGTATAATCCATCATAGTACCTAAATACATTGCCAAAAAAAGGTAGATTAATTATAATTATTATCCGATCCAACTTATTCGAAACTATAATTTTATTTAGGTGTAGATAACAACAAAATAATCCTGTGACACATGTCGTACTTACCGTGAATACAAACGCGGTTCTTTATTTAGGGTCGAGTCGTAACCTGCGAGGGACGTCGGTTTTAAAGGTTAATGAGGTCTTTGTCAGCATTATTCCGAACACCCACGTCTTTGTACATGACTGAGAATGACGGAGGAAAGAATTAACGAATAATTTTAGATCTAAAATCTAAGGTTAAGTTCAGACCGGGAAGCAACGCGGCGCCAGGAAAAACTCCTTTTCGCAAATTCAATTAACCTCGGGTAAACTAGATCCATAATAAATAAACATATGAATAGGGAAATTGTGAATATTGAGTTATACAAACTTTGCCCTTTGAAGGTTTCATATAACTTATATTCCTAACTCGTCTATCTATTGAAGCCTGAAATACAAGTGAGCGTGAAAATACATAATTATTATGTTAAGCAGGAACATTTTAACTTTACCAGGATGAATCTATTATTATCTTCAATAATATTGATGTCATCTATGATGAGGTTATTAGAATATTCTTCTAAATATAAACATGACCACCATTAATGAATGAATGAATACTTAAAGTTAATGTGGGGTGACTTGAGTTACAAGTGGTTTTACGGCAACATTAATATTAATGAAGTCACACAATTTAGTCGTTTGAATCATGAAGAATACTTTCATAACCATATTATATTATAACCCAAGGGCTCAAATCAAATCTATAAGCTTTTTTTTATTGTAGGTATAGTCGCCAAATAAATAAAAAATCCTGATGATTATCATTTCCTTAACTGAAAGGTCAAGTTAGTAAAATACTGTAGAGACTGGCTTTTAAAATTGAATCCAGTATAGTGCCAATATTTTGAGGCTAACGGTATTCGACCATTCCATCTAGACATCTCCGTATTTCTCGTTCAATTCAGTTTCATATTTATAGACATCCAACGATCCAAGCCTCATTCGTATATTCGAACGTATAAACGGAGATCTGTTGAACAAACATGAGGGAACACTTAAATATCTGGCGAAGTACCTACTTTATGAGGGGCTGCCTACCCCGTCTGGGTCGCAGGGGTCGTTATTAGACACGGCTACAACGTAAATATTATGGATATTTTCCCCAAGACGGGGCGGACGGAGATTTACTGCAAGATGCGGCCTGCATTGAAAACGGTGACGTGCCTTATGAAGCTTTATGTGACGTCGAGTTTGTAATATTCTTCAAAATTAATAGGAAAAACAGCTATCTTTTTGTTTGTTACTACACAAAATATATGATCGTGCTTATGTTACGAGTATAAAAATTACTGATTTTAGAAATTGCTGCCGCCTAGCTCCAAAGCCTCCTCTTTTGTGATTAACATTAATAATATTTCATATTTGTGAGAATTTTCGAAAAACAAAGGTGGTGCAAGAAAATATCAGTAAAATGAAATACCTAACAAGTCACAAAACATTTAATCAACCTATTTAGCTTTACTAAAGCCGTAAATATAATCAGTTCAGTGTTAATCCAACATAAAAGTTTACATAGTAATATTAGTGTCGTATTCCAGATTAATCCCTGACTGAATCTCGTTTATTGCAATCTCATGAGAACAATAAATTGCACATTGCGTTTCAAAACATCGTAATTTTTCATCGGACACCGAGAAGCAATTACTCCTTTGTTGGGGTTAAATCGGAGCCAAGTAGTAACTCACGGTAACCGTTATATCCATTGGCGCTCGTGTGTGGCAATCTGCTGGATTAGGTGGAACAAAGCGAGTTATGGACACTTAACAAGGGGGTAAAGTATCGGCCGGGCTGAATTTACCGCCGCCGCCTCCTCGTCGCGAGCACAGGACGGAGGAAACAGTGATATGTGACTTGCGGCTGAGGTGCGTGCAGTTCCTATGTACTATTTCTCGGCTTACGATACACGATTCACCAGCTTTTGAATTATTTTGTCGAATTAATTACAGTTAAAGTAGGTCCACCGTGCGTGTCAACAATGAAATTGAATTTCAGAATATTAAGGCTAATTTTGTCTAATAGAATTTTTCCACAAAAAGACAAAACAAATATAACAGGCACAACTATTATAAGCGATGGCTCCCAAAGGACCCTTAACCGCCATTATCGAACTATTTGATAAGAAATTTTTTTTTGCCACCGCAAAATCTCCATCGTAACATATTAGGTCGCAATTGGTTGTATTTTATAAGAAAAATACAAAATCCTGACCTCAGTTAGTAACTACAGATCCTAGTAAAAACAATACTTTGACAATAAAATAATGTTAAAAAAGCCTTAAGGCGTTCTCCATGTTAAGTAACTCGAGAGAATCTGCTTGTAAAATGTCAAGTAACTAAGACGCAACAATGACAATTTCATTATAACACTGGAATTAATTCAGATGTCTTCTGAACAATAGTAAAACACTATTCAAAATGAGCGTCTATAATTAACTCTAGAGACTGGAAAAGGTAGAAACATACTAACAAAGTCACAGGAATTTTCAGAAGTTCGTTAGTACCTGAAGCACAGAATATATAGGTATAATAGGCTTGAAGTCCCCATTACTTCACAAAGCGCTATAACTTTTTATTACTGTTACAATTTGGCATTGCACATAATAAGTCCCTGTTTGCAAAACGTAAAGGTATATCAATATTTGTATCTGTTGCCTTAAATGGCGGATTACTAAAAGATGTGATGCATTCTCGTGTTTGTTCGTACACATCATCGGAGAAATTCTATATTTTTAATGAACTCTTTTAAAAATTAAAACATTTGAAAATGTAATGAAAATGTTTTAAAAGTTTATTTTCAACAAAGAATTCAAATTTTATATTTTATTTTGCGTTTCCTATTTGAATACTGTGAAATCCCAAATGGACATTTACAAACCGTTCCGGGATTCGATCCTCGGAAACGTTTTTCCTGTCGTCGTAGATTGCGACAATTTGTGCCATTTTTTCATGCGATCCCTTTTTTGCGTATTCTTGTACTGCAAAGGTCCGTATTTCCGGACATTCCGGTACTTTACGACCGTTTGTAGTTCCGTGTATGAATACAAGACTCATGAGCGGGACTGTAGGACGCATGGAATACACGACTACACTACACGACTACACCACGGGGAAAGCAAAACAAACGCACCGAAAATAGCGTGGATCTGACTTGACTCCGTGGATTAAATGATTACAATTTCAGAATAAATATTCCACTAAAAAGGCAGCCAATGATTTATTTGAGGTTTACATCTTTCGTCTATTTTTAGGTTTGAATTGATCGCCATTCCTCTCTTTCCAGTGTAGGTGACGTTGAAAAGCTGCAGCAATTTAGCATGAAGACAGCCCCCTCTAGCGTGGCGTCGCCCCTGTAATCCTCGAACAGGCATAACTACAGGCTGATTGAAATGTTCGGGTTCAATCGCGCTGGCCCCACGCCAGCCCCTCGAGGATCTGCATGCTCTATAATCTGTGCTGGTGTGCGGGATGGAGCGGGGAAGAGAGGGGGGCATAGTGGGGGTGTCTCCTCGCGCTGCTGCAGGGTCTGGTCTCCGAGTGAGCTGTATTCACTTTCCCGCGCGAGTTATCAAGTTCGCTCAGTGTTGGACGGAACGGGAATACTGATCTTGGCCGAGTCGCGAACTTAAGCTGTTTTCTCTTGGAGCTTTTAAGATATCCGACAAAATGAAAAGTTAGATTTTATGGGTTTTGTCAAATTCGTTTCTTTTTTATTAGTAATAATTGAATCTTCAGATTTAAAAAAAAATACTCTAGGATCTCTTCACTATTATTACTACACTATTATTACTATTACGAAAACTTATGTTTTAATAAAATCATCACTAAACTGTTGAAGGAGTAGGTACCTATGTCAGTATGTTGGAATTACATAAGCTAAGTAAACTGATTTAACAAGTAAAAGTCAGTGAAGCATTATTGTGGTCGCCAGTACTAGGCCCTTTTGTCACATACATTACATATGATACATAAAAGCACGCCTTTATCCCTTACGGGGTTAGGCAGAGCACCCTTTTGTTTACTGATAATAAATTCCATAGTCCAGGCGATTGTTACTCACAGTATTAAATAATAAAAGATACAAATTTACCTAATACCTAATAGGAACGATTTACCAGACGAGTAGCAAATATTTGTACCTATTTGCGGGACAAAACGTCGTGTTGACTTTCTGTAACAATAATGTCGGGCAATGGTAGCAATTCATAATTGCAAAAATCACGACTTAACTACGTCTAAAATATACTTTACTCCGAAGAACTACCCTTTTTACTTGATAAAATTTCTGGTAAATAACCTCTCTAAAAGCCGTTTTGTTCGAGTAGCTGGTATTGTATTCTTGACGAGATGTCTCGCGGCCACAAATCGCTCCCAGACACTTCAGTGCTCTGGGAAGAATAAAGTTGGGTTGCCTTGTTTAATTACCCCAGCTGTTGGTTTTAATAGTATATTGCTAACCAAAGGATGTAAGTCATCAAATGCATACGAGGTTTTTGGCGCCCGAGCGCAGCGAGGGCGCTAATGGTACGAGTATGCATTTGATGACTTACACCATGAGGTAAGCACTATGCTTTACATATCGAATGAAAGATAAGTTAAAATTATGGGAAAATATAAGAAAATTAAAACATGAAATTACGACGAAACAGTAGGCAATACCAACTCACTATGAGCGAATTTAACCATCACAAATATATGCATTCGCGTAAGAAAAATTATCTAATTTGCAAGTAGACATTTTGTTAAGTATACTGACTGTTTAATTTGTTAATGTTTTATAATAAAATGCTAAGTAATAAATCGACAAACTCAAGTTTTGAGGTTATAAATATGTTATAAAAACCACAGAGTAAAAATTTCATAATTTTCATAATCCTATGTTTACATTTTTATGGCCTTATTCCGTGACTCTATGCGTCATATTTAGTACTGGCCAGTTCGATATTTAAATAAATTCGAATAGAATTTGTTTTAAAATCGATTCCGATTCGATTAATCATCCGATTCCGTGTGTTTGAAATAAGGCTATCAACTTTTTTTTTCTTGCAATTTGACAGTTCCTTATTCAAATTACTTTGCAGCATAGGTTTCAAAACCTATGATGCAAAGTACCACTTACATCCCGGGTTTTAGGGTTGTATGAACCACTTACTGAGCATGAGATATGTAAAATTAATTTTCCATCCTGTTATGTGTAAAGGGATTGATTTATTTTTAATTTTATTTGCATAACTTATTTATGGGCAATTCCCGACTTTCTTGTACAAGTTGAGTAATATTACCTATCAGTCGGAAATTAAGCGCAGAAAAAGTAATTTCCTGCTGTTCTACACAGTCTTCCTCGAAATATATTCTATTCATTTTTTTTTTACCAGCAAGTGTTCTGTTGATTCAAAGAAAATTTATTCAACCAGCCAGCATGAGCACGGTCCGATTCATCATCATCATCATCAGCCGTGAGACGTCCACTGTTGGACATAAGCCTCCCCCAAGGTTCTCCACATAGTACGGTTTTGGGCCGACTGCATCCAACCTCTGCCCGCAACCTTCACAAGGTCATCGGTCCACCTGGTAGGAGGCCGTCCCACGCTGCGCCTTCCGACATATTGTGGCTGCCATTCCAGAACCTTTCGACCCCAGCGGTCATCAGTTCTACGAGCTATGTGGCCAGCCCACTGCCACTTCAGCCTGCTGATCCTGCGTGCTATGTCGGCTACTTTGGTTCGTTTACGGATATCCTCGTTTCTAATCATATCGCGTAACGAAACTCCGAGCATAGCCCTCTCCATCGCGCGCTGAGCGACTGCGAGCCTTTTTATGAGGCCAATATTCAGGGGCCACGTCTCACTGCCATATGTCATCACTGGTAACACACACTGATTATACACTTTGGTTTTTAGACACTGAGGTATTTGGGATTCAAAGATATGACGTAACTTCCCGAACGCTGCCCATCCGAGTTGGATTCTTCGACTAATCTCTTTTTCAAAGTTGGATCTACCTAGTTGGACAGTCTGTCCGAGGTAAACATACCGATCTACAACTTCGAGTGCTTTGTTACCGACGTGTACTGGTATAGGCTGAACATGGCTGTTATACATGACTTTCGTCTTGTCCATGTTCATTTTAAGGCCCACCCGTTCGGAAACACTGCAGAGATCCTGGAGCATTGTGCCTAGATCCCCCAACGACTCCGCTATGATAACTATGTCATCGGCAAATCGAAGGTGAGTGATATATTCGCCATTAATGTTGATGCCATATCCTCTCCAGTTCAAAAGCTTGAAAACGTCTTCTAAGGCGGAGGTAAACAGTTTTGGAGATATAACATCTCCCTGTCTAACACCTTTCTGAAGTTGTATTGGTTTCGTACTCTTATCCTGGATACGGACTGACATTGTGGCATTACTGTACAGACACTTAAGCACTTCGATGTACCGATAGTCAATTCGGCATCGCTGTAGGGACTCAAGCACTGCCCAGGTTTCGATGGAATCGAAGGCTTTCTCATAGTCCACAAACGCTACGCATAGTGGCCGATTATACTCCTCGGTTTTCTGTATAATCTGGCGGAGCGTGTGAATGTGGTCCATGGTACTAAAGCCTTTACGAAACCCGGCTTGTTCGGGAGGCTGGAAGTCGTCAAACCTGCGCGCGAGTCGGTTCGTAATAACTCTCGAAAACAACTTGTAAACGTGGCTCAGGAGAGTAATGGGTCTGTAATTCTTCAATAGGGTATTATCACCTTTCTTGAAGAACAGCACCACCACTCCCCTGGTCCAGGCTTCAGGCGTGGAACCTTCAAGTATGACAGAATTGAACAGCTTCTGGAGGATTTTAAGTACTGGTGTACCACCCGCCTTCAGCAATTCAGACGTGATTCCGTCTTCACCCGGCGCCTTGTTGTTTTTTAGTTGTTTGAGAGCCATTCTGATCTCGTACAGGCTGACATCCGGGATATCTTCGGTATAGTGTCGGGTTAATTTGGCTCTAGGGTCGTTGGCCAAACTTATGACGGGTTTTTGTGTAGACGTGTATAACTGTCCATAGAACTTCTCAACCTCACTCAACACTTCCAACTTCGATGAAACTATACTGCCATTATCGGTCTTCAGCTTAGTCAATTGACTTTGTCCAATAGACAGATCTCTAGCAAATACTTTCGAGCCCTTGTTTCGCTCAATTGCATCCTTAATACGATTAGTATTATACTCGCGTGTATCGCGTCTCATTGCTTTTGAGATCTGTCTATTAATCTGCCTATATTTTGGCATATCAGCTGAGGACTGGAGTCTCATTTCATCTCGATCAGACATAAGTTGAAGTGTATGGTCAGAGAATTTTTGGGTTCTTTTCGTGAATCGGGTTCTAAAGAACTTAGATCCCACTTCCTGGACAGTTTCCACGAACATATCATTCAAATTTCCCGCTGTATCGCACTCCTCTAGGCACTGAAAGCGATTATGGAGTTCGAGCTGAAAACTCTCGGGGTTTTGAATATGGACAGGAGTTGGGCGGAGCGTTGCCTTCATCAGACGAGACCTCTCGAGCTTGACGTTGATATTCAATGTGCCTCTTACCATCCGGTGATCGCTGCTGGTTTTCACCCTTCTGATCACAGAAACATCATTGAATATCTGCCGCTTGGTCGTCAGGAAGAAGTCAATTTCATTTTTCGTGACACCGTCTGGACTTAACCAGGTCCACTTCCTACTTGAACGCTTTTGGAAGAAAGAGTTCATCGCAAAGAGGTTTTCCTTCTCCATGAAGTCCATCAGGCGCTGTCCTCGACGATTCCGTTGTCCGTATCCAAATTGCCCCACTCTCAGCTCATCACCATTATTTGTGCCTAGTTTCGCGTTAAAATCTCCCATAATAACGTTGAAATGTGTACTCGAGATGTGTAAGGCCTTCGAGATATCCTCGTACAAAGCCTCCACCTCGTCGTCGGGGCGTAGCGAGTGTGGTGCATATACCTGTATGACCTTCAACGAATACCGTTTAACGGTCCGATTGCGTGAAAACAAAAATTAAACGATAATGAAAGTGTTTACAAAAGAATCTCGCAGTCTTGGGTAATCACAATGGAATATAATCCTGTTTTCATTCCTAAAAAAATATTTTAACGTATTCGGACGTGAACGGAAATATGAAAACAAATAATTATTAAAATTCTAAATATGTACGGAACGGACAGCATTCCGCAAACTGATAGAGGTTGCTTCGTGGGTTACTCACTCAACGATACTAAACAACTTTCACAAAGAAATTCTTTCAATTTAAAAAAAATTGGCTTTCCCATAGAATATGACCACCTCGATCGAACACTTTGTAATGGAATGCCATTTTTTTGATAAAAGTTGTTAAGTATCGTTGAGTGAACAACTCCTATCAGATTGCAGGCTCTCTCTTACTCCTTTTCATCATCATTCGCTTGCACTTATCTCTCTTACACCCTTTATGGGTAGTTTTTAAGTGACGTAAGTACTATTTTGTGAATATTTGTGGCAGCTTAGTACCTAAGATTACACTAGTATGGGAAGTGTTTACTCTGTGGCTGAACCGAGTATAGTGGTGATACATGGTTGGCGTCGAGCCGGTGCGCGGCGTCGACTTCACAGTAAACCATTTATTCCCGTAATGTCTTATTCGGATCGCGAAAAAAGTGTTGAAAGAGAGTGAGCTCTTTGTGTGGAAGTATTTACGGCACACTGCGCCGGTATTTACCTACAAACGAGCTAGTTTCATTGTGCTACGTGGATTCAAAGGGCCTAGCGCTGTTTAATAGCTTCACCACCGTTTCGTTGTTATAAATTGTCGATAATGGTGACTTAGCTGATGATTCTTGAGCAATCAATCTTCTATCAAACTATAACGCTAGCTATTTGTATACGTATACATTGTTGTAATAATGAGTGTGACCGTGTATCGTGTAAATAATGCATTTTCTAATTGGCTGCAGACCACTTATCAGGAAATCGGAAACTGAAACATTTGAAGCTCAAATTACGTGTTGCAGAACAGATAATGATCCTACAAACTTGGTCTCAGCTTGAGCTACTTACTAGACTAGTTAGTAGACTACGCAATTCTCCGAACTCTATTTTGTTCTTCTTCTGTTACTATCCTAATACCTCCGTGCCTACTCCGTGGTTCTAACTATAGGTAGTGCTAGGATTCACTCTTTCGCTTATATCACTTTTCTTAGTTTTCGTATCTATACTAGTGTGAAATCGGTCTTCTCTACATCTGCTTTCACAACATTTTATCAGCGCTTCTCTATATTCCAACATTTATTCGATATTTCAGCGCCTAATTAATTTGTTTGTGAAACTTCTGACGACGGAGAAACTAACTAGGGCCAAGTAGAATGGCTCTAACCTTTCTCAAACATTCAATAATCGGAGATTTTGTACAAGCTAACTCGACTTGCGTAATCTTCCTCCATCTAAGTCTGTGTAGTCACCGGACGCAGGCGGGCTGGTTCGCATCTCGAATTTGCGCGGTAACAGTGTAGCCGGAACCAGCCGTAGTCAACGGGTTAATCTGCTGCTAACACGGTAACTAGACGAACGTGATGCCGAACGTAAGATGTGGGGAAGACGTGTTGTGTTGAAGCGGTGGTATAGTAGAGAAAACTAAACGAATACTTTATTTTATACAACATTTTATTGGGAGGGATGTAGTGAAATTTTCAGAGGTAGAGTGGATCAATAATCAGCACGACAAAAAAATGCAAACCGTTAGAAACGCCGTTGGAAACATTTTTGTGTTCCATCAAGAAATCTTAAGAGAAAGTATAACATAAGTAAGATAAGATCAGATAAGATAAGGAAAAAAATATTTTCAGGAAGGAACTTCTCCTAAAAACCGAAAAACCGTCCGATCTTACCTCAACATACCTTATGCCTCGATGTCGATATCGATTTAGCTCACTGATTAGAGAAAGTCGCAGTTAGCTGGCAGTTGTCTGACAGTAGGCAATTAGCAGCTGCATGCATCGATGTCATATTAGCGCTGAGACAGCGGGAGCATTCAGCTTGCTTGACGCATATGTGGCGCAGGGTTCAGCGAACGACATAGGTACATGTTCAGAAATTAGTAGTTTTATCTAGTTTAACATTTAAGAATTTCATGCCTTGCAAGTCTACTCGTGACCATGGAGTGTGTAACCACTCTGAATTATCGTGGTGACAATAATTAATATAATCACAGTAATAATTTCTGTTTAAAATAACATTCTAGTCCTGCAAAATAGAAAAGAGGTACTTAGTAGATGTGTGTGTGTGTACTGATTACAGAGAACCAAGTTAGTGTTTAACCAGTTCTTAATGTACGAGTATTATTGGCATGATGTCGCTTTCACACTGAGACAGTGGCAGCATTCTACTTGCAAAACTGGCCATATTATGGAATGTGTGAAATATATGGAAAAATTAAACTACCTAATGTGATTTCCAAAAAGGCAACAGAAAACATTTCCAAAATATTCATTCCGACTTGTACAGCGCTTCTGAGGTTCTGACCCGGTCTGAACTGGTTACAGCCGACAAGACTGACTGTACAATGTTCCGCCATTAAATTATTGCAGCCCTCAATCGACGCGGGCACAGATTGAATAAAGCCACAGACTTAGGTATTCCGTTTAGTGTTCACAGTGAATATTGCCTCGGCTGGATGGTTCCTCTGATAATAGGTACAAACATTTCAACGGAGGAAATTGGTAGTTCTCTAAAGGAAATTGTTCAGCAAAGTAATTTCACATTGAAAATATTGTTTGATTTAGTTTCAAAAAGTTTGATCAGCCATCTTAAAAGGCCAGACTGATTTTTGAACTCTAGCAAGCATACGAAGCCTATAGAACCATGACGGCTCAGAAAAATATTCTTTCGACCACAGTGCCGCCAATCTGACATTCTCCTGACCTTTTAAAATTAATAATTCTAAAATTGACACGACTAGATTTCTTCCAGAATTGAGCCCATTTTTTTATAAACCAATATCATATCCCTTTAAAAGTAAGAAATCTCTTTCAATATTTGCGTTTACAATATCTGTGCTAAGCCTTTATAAGGCAGCAGTAGCAAATATGTTGCCACCTAAATTTGAACCTTATCTACCCGCACTAAGTTTTAAAAGCAATGAATTTTTTCTAACTGCCTTAGAAAGGCGAAACAATATCCTATTGAGAAAAGGAAAACCAATTTGACCTTTACTCTTACCCTTGTGATCCTTTTCTCCCCTGGCTAAGTTTGTATTGGCCCATCTCACTCTGTCTATTTCTGCAAATTCCGTTATGAAAATGATTTTCCCTGTATCGTGTTTGTATATTGCTTACTCAGAGAGTTTGTTGGATTTAACAAAATCTGTGAGTAAGTTACGATAAAAAAAAAACAGATTTTATGATTTCCTTACATGCTAGTAGTAAAGTGAAACAAGTACAAAAGTTTTAATAACAACATTAGAAATATGGAGTTTCACCAAGTTCCGACAATCACAAGTATAAAATGTATTAGTTATTTAGCAAATTATGCTTTGTAAATGAATTTAAGTTTAATTTATTAAGTCTATGGGGCTTTGGGGAGCTTTAGGTGACACTCAAGCACAGAAACCTATAAACTATAAGACGAGCAAAGACGTAAACCGATGACGAACGCCCCATGAGATAGACAGACGATTAAAAAGAATACCTTTCGGCCTAACTACCAGTCCAGATATTTTCCCATCCCGTAAAGTTATTTTTACTGAGTGTTGCGTCGATCGGGTGGTGCTGGTGGTTCGCAATCACCGTGTAAACGGATATAAAGCTATCGCTGGAATATTGCCTGCCATCGATACGGGATCGTTTTAGCCTGATAGCCCGCTCTCGATAAAATACGACGCTACAATCGATTTCCAAGTTTACCTGTATTTTAGATAAAACCTATGTTTTTTTATTAGCCTGAGCTTGGAAAAAAGGCGGATATGAAAGAGAACGATCTTACACCAGCGGATGCCAAAGAACTGGCTAAATAATTTAGGAAAAGCCGAAACGCGGACCCTTGCATTAGGCTGGAAAAACGTTAGGCAGAAGAAAAAGAGCCTGTACTGTGAATGATGTCTTTCACAGAGCAAAAGTAAGAAAGGGGAGCTTTCTCTTGCCACACTTCACAATCTTGAGCCATGTTTGCCCTGTGTTTATCAAAATCATCCAGAATATATCGCCATCGTTTCTTTGGTCTTCCTCTCCTGATTTTTACATTAGATTGAAAGTTATTTTTACGTGCTTTTACGTGCAATTTAATTGCTGAATAGAAATCTGTAGATTGTGATCTGTAGATATCTTATTCAGCAATTAAATACCAAAAAAAGCTTCAAATAGAAAGAAAATAGTCTATAAGGAAAACTAAATAGTAAATTGAATCAGATCAATGGTACTGAAACGGATAAAGGGATTAACAAAAGGTCAGCGCAAAAAGTTTTCAAATTTGCGCTTAGACCAACGTACAGACAATTTATGAACGTTGATAGAGTGAAACCCTATTTTTTTATAAGTATTTGTTGTTTTTAAAATGTTTATATTAAGATATCTACAGATCACAATCTACAGATTTCTTCAGCAATTAAATTCAGTAACTCAATGCGCAATAATTACCGCCGAGTGTGACATTCTTTCTTGCACTAGTTATTTTCTGATTTGGTATAGTTTTCTTCTATCAGACAGCCCGTCTTCTATATTATGCTCATAAATCCCCGGTATTAATATTGACACAATAAGGCTATCAGTATAGCGTTATATGACAGTTTCTTGTTTACCGGGTCGCGCTTGCGGCGTGAGCAAACAGCACGGGCTAGGCAATCGTACAGGGTGTTACAGGTCACACACATCATGTAACAGGGTGAAAATGAAGCACTGATTCTGATATGAAGTACTAAGGTTTTATGCAAAGACTGCCTGGGAAATAACCACTGAGCAACGCGCATAGTTATATCCTTATTGGTTCCTCCTGCGCACTTCTCTTTCCCATCCTTAACAATTCCTCGCATCTCATCTTTTGTTCATAACATTATCTTGATGACTTTTTTCAAGATGGTCTCTATTCCTTCCCACCCTGTATAGGTATCTATTGTACAAATAGTCTGGCCGCGTTGTCTCACCGGCGGTGTCGGCGGTGTCGGCGGTGTAGGGTGACGGCCTGAGTCACGCGTTAATGGCCTCCGGCAAACATCGCCGGCCGCTTCCGGTGGTGACAGGAAAAGAAGGAAGAACAGTAAGACGTCTCAGCGTTACACGATATTTTGAAGGCATTAAACAACTAGGTAGTTTTGTGACATTGTACGCGTAGTATAGAGTTTAGAAACAGCCCAAATAGATCTCTGGTATAATTTGTGTTATTGTAATCACTATCACTGTCTCGACCGGGACTGACGACAAATTGAGTTGAACCATCGCACTTTTTCTGTTCATGGTTATTTGTCCTAACAAAGCTGGCAACATCTCGTCGACATCAAACTCTCAACCTCCAAATCGAGGTCCTAAAGCACAGACTGTATAACAATAATGCAGTGGCACTTTTCGTTGATCACTTTATAAACGTAATACTGTTCTTTTAACTTCTACTGTGGCGGGGTAGACCGCTCCTGCCCCACAGCACCGCAATGTTTCTAGATCGAGACGATAAAGTCTCGCTTAAGTCAGCGAATGTGGGGTGGGGCAAACGTCGGCTCGACTGACGCCCGCTGACCAATAAACTGGGTAATCGTGATTTTTAACATTATACCCAACCAAATATATACTTATATTTGTTTTTTATAATTTTAAAATCGCAATGACAAACACTTTTCCCAAGTGTTATATGGAGTGGTTTGTGATAAATCTTTTTTCTGCGGTCTGCACTATGGGTAGCTGCATTTTACTGACTTCCCTTTAATAAAATATTACCACCCTCTTTTTATCTCCCTTCTGCGTTAAAATTATTTGTATTTTAATGAACATGGTAAAGCCACTGGGTAAAGCTGATTATTTATAGTTAAAGCTACCTACATAAAGTAAATACAAAATTATTTTAATCATACGTCTACTTCTCAGAAATATGTATTGGGTTTTAAAATATGTATCTGTTAATATTACAAAATTCAATTATAAATTTTTTTGTAGGCTTTATATTATCATCAGTTCATTTACGTACGTCCCTTCTCTGAATAAGGGCGATCGGGCCTTAGACGACTGGACGACTGCGTGGGCCCCGAACGGATTCGTCGACTTCAATAACAACCTTTCTTCTTCACTGGTTTCCTCACAGTGTTTTCCTTCGCCATAAAAGCGGCAAAGAAATGAACATAGATGAAAATTCAAAATTTTAAAAACACATTTGTATGTGGTGGGATACGAACCACGATCTCCTTTACAGAAGGCGGCAGCCCTATCTACAACACAATGGAGCTCAAAAAAAAAATATACGGATTTGCTCTGGACTCTTGTGTAGGGTAGAGAAGACCAAGATTAAGGCAAAGATAGACCAAACTGTAAAGCCACGCAACAGCGTTAAAGAGCCTTCATCTATAAATAATATTCAGGCCCACGAAGTGTGTACAGCGAAGTTGCCAACACTAAAACTGTTCAAGCAACACAGGCTTAGCCAAGGAAATGGATGTCACCCACAAGGCAAGGCAAATATTGCCTCGACCAAGAATAATGTACTGCTCAACAAACAAACTGTTCTGAGATATTACCGGAGTTAGCGCTGAACACATTATTTTGATCTATCTTTATGTTTGGAACTATTAGAATAAGAGGTAACACGGGTTGACTAAAACATCGTGCAAATGAATCATCTTAGGCCCGTATTTATAATCAGCTCTCAAGAGTGACAGCTAGTTTGTGTTCGTATTACAAATGTCATTTCAGTACAAAACGACCTGTCAAATCCGTACTTAATATAGCTTTTAATCTTGAGATCGCTTTATAAATACAAGCCTATGTACACTTACGTACTGTAAAAAACTGACCGAATTAAATGTTCCATTTAGGAGATAAGTACAGCCTTCCAAAAGTAGGTACTTTCCGAAAAAATAATTTTGCCTTTTTTTACGTGACCGCGTGCTAAAATGTATAGTGTAGTATATTTTTGGAATCGGCTCATTGCGCTCTTTTATCTGATACCCCACTCAACAGGTTCCTGAAAAAAAAAATCATACAAAAAATTTATATCGTCATATTAGGTACATTTTGAACCTACACCATGGCGGCAGACCAACACCATCCGATGCGCATAAGTGATCTACATGCTCTAAACACAGACTCGGCTATGGATTTGTCACCTTTTACATTACACTATAATGTTAACGTACAAGTGACTATCCAAAATGTTTTTTAGAAAGCAACGAACACGGTTGCCCCTCTTCTGTCGTTGAATTAGACGGCACTTTTGAAAATAATCATCATCTTCCTAGCCTATTTCACGGGGTCGGCTACCTAATTTAGGGGATTGAACGAGGGTACTGGTTTTTACACAGAGCGACTGCCATCCGACTTCCGCAACCCAGAAGGGAAACCAGACACAATCCTAGATTAGGTTAAACACAACCTTTGAATTTCTTCGTAGGTGTGTGCAGGTTTCCTTACGATGTTTTCCTTCACCGTAAAAGCACCGAATAAACGTACATAATGAAATTCGAAAACCGAAAAACATATTGGTACGTGGTGGGATTCGAACAATACTTTTGAAACTAAACAGCGCATACCACTTTTGCGCGCAACAGGCACTTTTAAAAATAAACAGCGACAAATCGACTTTTATTTATTAATTAATTTGTTTAGGTATTTATTATCAACTTAAGTCTCAATAAGTAGGTACTCCAAACCAATCGCTATTAATGCAAATAATATATCAAAAAAATTCTTGGATCCCTTAGTCAAACTTTAACGGTCACATCGTTAAGTATAATTCAAGGTAAGTTGATGCTCTACCTATATCTGGAGTGTG
Organism: Scrobipalpa atriplicella; assembly: GCA_029255725.1. Classification (NCBI taxonomy): domain Eukaryota; kingdom Metazoa; phylum Arthropoda; class Insecta; order Lepidoptera; family Gelechiidae; genus Scrobipalpa; species Scrobipalpa atriplicella. The sequence goes on from JARACY010002171.1 coordinate 22,893, forward strand.
TCAGAATCACGCGACACGTGACGTCACAGTACCCGTCCTGTCGCCTGTCGCCCCGAGGAATATCTTACACGTGGAAAACAATAGCGGAATCACATCGTTCCGCGTGTACGTACATTCCGCAGAGAAATTTATGGATACGTGTGTGAAGAAGTTACGGTTGTTACGAAGATATTATTATGATCCTCTGATATTCTCTTGTAGTAACACTTTTAGTTGGGCAAATGAATCGGATGGTCTGCTTCTTATCAAGAGGATTTCCGAGTCGACCAGTGACCCTATGGAGGCTGGTGTCATAGATTTTAATTCAATTGTTGATTACAGTCAACTCTGTCAAAAGCAAAGAAAACAAATTCCCATTGATATTTAGAATGTCTCCCAACTACCTCCCAAAGTTCAGAAAACTGCAAATCATTGAAAAAAAAAAAGTTTTAAAACTGAATTGTATCTGTACTTTTATAGGTTCGTTCGTATGCAGTTTCAGTCGTCAAGTACAAGTATGTAATGTAGTTGACAGGCGCGGCAGTTCACTAACGCTGCATTCTCAACACGTGGCTGCTGGCGGTATTCATACAGTCCTGGTACCAATTTGCAGTCGAAAAATATCACCAGTTAGAAGGTACGATACCAGGTATAAGGAAAAGTACTGCGATATTTTGAAAGAGGCTGTTTTGAGATTTGTTTATGGTTAGTTTTGACTTTTGGCAATGAAATGTCAATAATAAAATTCCACATCATTTCACGCTCTAGATTTCAAGTAGTTCTTCTTCTTTCTCCTGTTAGTTAAACTTGGGTTTTGCTTTCTTGCATATCTATCCGCGGCAGATATTTATAACTTGGATTATTGTCATAAATAATATTTTCAATCCCTTTCCACATTTTTTGACTACAACATGGCGTGACCAATGGAGTGACCAATGGCGTGACCAATGGCCTGCCTCTCCTTTTTGGTTGAATATTAATTTTCAGTGCTGTCTTAATGGATGTTTTTTTTTTATATTTTCTGAAGTCTATTGTTTCTCTCAATGAAATGGTATTGAACAAGTCAACCAGTACTTTGAATAACACCCACACTGGGTCGGTACATATCGGTACAGTGCCACCAAGCTAAGTATGAAAGTGGCGAAAAAGGAACTAAAGCGGCCATTTTTGCTGTCAACAGCTGTCAACTCAGTATAAATAGAATCACAATGCGACCCTCATAATAACTGCTTGTTTTATGTGATATTTATCAATTCCATAATTTTGACAGTTCCCCCCAACTTGCAGTGCCCTCGTCCAAATTTATACTTAGGTTGGTCTCACTGTATAGCCCCTCGGCACTCGGACCGAATGCTCGCTAATTCATTGCCCAGTGATTTATGAATCGCGCACTGCCAAGACCCAGTCGACAGTAGCGCCGGCCATTCCTAACAACACACCAAAACACCAACAACTGGGTCACACAGAGCACTATATTAATATACTTTTTATCCACGCTCGACTAGGACCGGTAGAAAAACAAAGAATGTTTCAACTGCTTCTTTTACCTGGAATAATAGAAAATTGTACAAAAAGACAAGGGATTAATAAGTGTGAGAGTATTGCAATTTAGACGAAAGGCTGACAACTTATCACTGCAGAAATACACGGTTCGTTCTACGTAAGTAAAATGACCATAATACTTGTCAGACATCCCATTTTGAAGTTGTTGAAGTAAGTTTATAAAAGTCTTCAGTTTCCGTAAGTTTAAGTATTCGTCATCTGCTCAGTCAGTATACTCACTCATCATCGTCAGTTGCAAGAAGTTGCCATTTGTAATATTCAAGAGCGTATCAGTTTCAATTCAATATCATCGCAAAACGAGCAAATAGTGCATAGGAACTGCACCTCAGCTTCAAGTTACATATCACTGTTTCGTGCGTCCTGTGCTCGCGCGAGGAAGCGGCGGTAAATCCAGCCCGGCTGATACTTTAGCCCCTTGTTTAGTGTCCATAACTCGCTTTGCTCCACCTAATCCAACAGATTGCCACACACGAGCGCCAATGAACGGCTAACGGTAACTGTGAGTTACTACTTGGCTCCGACTTAACCCCGAGTCTCAACAAAGGAGTTATTACTTCTTGGTGTCTGATGAAAAATGTCTATGTTTACGAGCGGAACTAGCGATTTATAGTTCTCTTGAGATATTGCAATAAATGGGATTACTGCGATTCAATGACTGATAAATCACAACACGATTACTTCGCTGCTGCATTAGCACTGAGTAAATTTTTGTTTCGTCTTTACTGTAAAAATTTGGTAAAAATTAATAAATAGAGTTCGTGGTCTCGTTGTTTGTTAATAAAACTGTAACTGTAGGGATAAGCAAACAATTCTTCTTAAAGTAAACCCTCATGATTACACATAATTATGCTAAGTAAACAAATCTTATAATGTCTCTATGTCGCTTTTCCAATGCCAGAAAATCGCTGAGAAGTCTGCAGATGCGTATGTTATAGAAAAAATGTTGCGCTGAATAGCATGATCCAAGTCGACACGTGATCTTCAGAAATAATGGCTATTATCCGTTATTATTTGCTAACTCCGCGTCAAACCCAATCGGTGTGTCCTCTGAAACAAGTCAGGGCTGACTGTGTTGACAACTCAAGGCCACATCCGATAAGGCTATTTTAAAACCCAGTGTGAACACCTCCTACTCTCTGTATCTACAGCTAGAGAGGTCATTTTCCATTGGCTTAGGTTATTTTATAGCATTATAGCATTAACCTCTATTGAGGATTGCGTCTGGTTTCCTTTCTGGGTTGCGGAGGTCAGATGGCAGTCGCTCTGTGTAAAAACCATTATCCTCGTTCAATCCCCTAGATTAGGTAGCCGACCCCGTGTAATACGGAATAAGGCTAGGGATATGATGATGAAAGACCTGTATCTCCATCTAGATAGGTCAGTTCCCATTGGTACCGATTATGTTGGAAACGCAACTTAACTTATTTTAGTTTAGTTCTGTGACTTTTGAAAATTTAAATAAAATAAAGACAGAAATACAACAGCTTGCCAAAGTGACATTACTCGCCTTAAATAAGATGGCATGCTCTATGGTCTCGACTTACTTTGAGCGTTATACGTCACTTTGGTCTCTATTTCATTCAAATGTTAGAAAGTAACAGAACCAAACTAAAATAAAATAAGTTGGGTCTGTAACAGAATCGGCACCATTGGCTTAGATTGTTTTAAAGTATGTGGAAATCACGTTTCCGATTAGTATAAGCAGAGTTAGATCAAGAAGTTTGAAAAAAAAATATATAATGTAAAAATTTATTTTTTCAGACTTAAGCATCTACTGTCTACGTAGAAACAGCTAATAGAGACCAAAATAAATGGAATATTAAACTTAAAATAATTTCAATTGGGTCAAACATATTTTCAAGATCGGGTCAAGTCAAGTCAGATTTCCAAGTCAGATTAGTATAACGGCGAATAAATAGGTATTGAACATTTTTATTTACGACAGTATTAAACCGATTAAGCTATAGGGCATCGCTAGGCCCTTTGAATCCATGAAGCACAATGAAACTAGATCGTTTGTAGCTAAATACCGGCGCAGTGTGCCGTAAATACTTCCACACAAAGAGCTCACTCTCTTTCAACACTTTTTTCGCGATCCGAATAAGACATTACGGGAATAAATGGTTTCCTTTGAAGTCGACGCCGGCTCGACGCCAACTATGTATCACCACTAACTACAATCGTGTCAAACCAACCAAACTTTTATTCTATAGGTACTTCCGTGAAATAATTGGTTCAAATCTAAACTTATAAAATCGTTTGTCCTTATTGACTGACTGACTGATTCATCAACGCAGAGCCTAAACTACTAAAGCTAGAATCGTTAAACTTAGAGAGCAAGTTCCTCTTATAACGTAACCTCCCACTAAGAAAGGATTTCCTGATTTTCCCTCCCTAAACGGGTAAAAAGGGGGGTTGAAGTTTGTAAGAAAGTCCGTCATTTTTGAAGGTAGGATCTTCAAATTTTGTATTTAGGCTTATGATAAAAAAATAATTTATACGTGTTTCAGCATTTTTGTATTTTTCACCCCTAAGAGGGTTAAATAGGGGATGGAAGTTTGTATGGAAATTCCGTCAATTTTGATGGCAGGATCTTCCAATTTTGTTTTTGGGCTAAAGATTAAAAAATAATGAACACGTGTTTCAGCGTTTTTGTATTTTCCACCCCTAAGGGGGTTAAATAGGGGATGGAAGTTTGTATTGAAATTCCGTCAATTTTAAAGGTAGGAACAGCGCGGGAACTCAATCCCACGGGAAAACTCTTAGCTGCGGGTGAAACCGCGGGGCGGAAAGCTAGTATGTCATAAAAAGCTTTTGTCCATGATTCGGGAAAATGCGAACATAATTTATTAAGCATTATTAAAAATCATTACAATGTTTTTCATTCATTTTTCTTTTTAAGTTCACGTTAAATTAAGTTATAATAAAATATTCAGGAATAAAAACACAAACAAACATTATATTGAACAGCAGGGATTATATTCTTTTCCGGAATTCTTTTGTAAACACATTCTTTGTTGTTGAATTTTTGTTTGGAGGTAATCGGTCCCGTGCTAGCTGGTCGAATAAATTTTCTTTGAAATTGGTTTGTGCGTAAAACAACATGGAAACATTGTTTTTGAATGAAAATAAAATACCTTTTTTAAACATCGATTTTCTTTTACGTACAGGTATTATGTAAAGAAGAGAAGATTTTGTGTAGCTTTTGTTTAGCTTTCTGCTGCTAGGGAGAATAAGTCATCTCACTTGCACCCCGACTTGCATCAATAACCCTTCGATGTGTGGCTTAGGTACGTAGGTAAATATTGAACATTTTTGTTGGTTTTCCGAAATCTTGTACCAAAGATATTGAATCTCTACCCAAGTAAAGTATTTCCACTTATTCTAAAACTCCCTCGTTGTTCTGTAAAAGGCGATTCATTGCGTTTATTTACCTTGCACTTGAGCATTGCAAAATTGTTATTATAAGAAAGATTATTACTCTCAAGTAGGAACGTGGTTGTCGATATCAAAACAAGGCGCGGCTCGATAGCGTCCAAATTAAAATATTTATTGAAAGAAAATTACTTTTCAGCGCTTATTGCCAACTGATATTACTAAACTTGGACAGGAAGGCAGGAAGTTGCCCTTAAGTTATGTAAATAAATAATTTTAAGCAATGAAAATATTGACCCGTTAGGAACATCCTTACAAAAACAACAGAAAGGTTACATTGAGCAATGCAAAATTAATTTTAAAACCAACAGATAGATAATTCAACAAGAGATATCAAGATTCATTCTCCCCAGAATATTGAAGTTTCTGGAAGTGATTTGTAACCACGAGACACCTCGTCAGTCTTGTCTAGTCTTACAGTAGGTATAGCTGCAACCAACTTTTGCGGCTTTCAATGGGGTACCAGCATTTGAGCAAGTACTTCCGAGTAAACGAGTCTCGAATGTAATGTCCGAGCGTAGAATTAGTGCTTGCTGTGGCAGCATTCCTCGCACAAAGTAAAGGGGATAGTTCGCTGGAGCTCCTGATACATCGCTGCTGGCCGAAAGTTAAGGCCGCGGCTCTTTCTAATGAATGACGATATTTTGGACAATATTGCCCGAAATTATTGTTACAGAAAGTCAACACGACTTTTTGCTCTGCAAATACAAATATTTACCCCTGAACGTTTTCAACTCTTATTATTCTTTGTATTTATACACGAAGATAATCATTAAACGTTATAGGTACTGTATTTTGTATCATGAAACAAAATGGTCAAGCATTTCTCTTGTGCATAACTGAATTTTCGAATAATATTCTAGAACAAAGCTTTGACGCTGCACAGCGTTTTATTTAATATTCTCTGGTCTGCATAATTAGGTGTTTTAAATGAATTAGCCTGGCAAGCTAGACTTGTGGGGGATAAGCTAGCGTACATTCAGCAGCAAGATTGTAGTAAGGATATTATAGTCACTTGTGGACATCAAGGCGTTTATTTTAATGGTTGCTCGTCAAACAAAACTCCAGACTAGAGTGAATGTACACATAAACATCTACGAAAAAAAGTTTTGAGGTCTCGTAACTATATTGCGTTTAATTGCCTTTGAATTTGGTTTCCTTTCATTTAGAGAAATCATTGTTTAAACTTAAACGTTGCTGAGGAAAACTTCTATGATTTCTTTTTATTGTTTAAGTAAATGGTAACTTCATTGAGATATTCTACTAAACTTTCAAACAATAAAGATCTCATTTTCAATCTCTCGGATATCTTAACTTTATGAATTATTATTTTATTTACGTATTCAAATAAATATTAGATGAAATTGTTACAATTTTAATTTTATTATCAACCTCTCTTCCCCTCTCCCCCCCGCACACAAGCACAGATTAAGGAGCATGCAGATCCTCGAGGGGTTGGCGTGGGGCCAGCGCGATTGAACTCGAACATTTCAATCAGCCTGTAGTTATGCCTGCTGGAGGATCACAGGGAAGGGTTGAGTTGAGCGACGCCACTCTACAAAGGGGCTGTCCTCATGCTAAATTGCTGCAACTTTTCAAAGTCGCCCACACTGGAATGAGAGAAATGGCTTTTTAAAACAAGGCGATCAATTCAAACCTAACATAGAAGGAAGATATAAATCTCGAATAAATCTTTGACAGCCTTTTTCGTGGAATATTTATTCCAAAATTGCTAATCCTTTAATCCACGGAGACAAATCAGATCTACGCTATTTTCGGTGCGTTTGTTTAGCTTTCCCCGTGGTGTAGTCGTGTAATCCTTGCATCTCGCAGTTCCGCGCTTCGACTTAAATATTCGTTCAACTTAATAATGGGTATTCAATGTAAAAACTTATTTTTTAACATTTAATAACGTTTTGAGGGTTTTTATACCAAACTTCCGTCACAAATGGATTTGATAAATAGATAATATTATGTACCTGTGTACATTTGAAGTAGAGAATAAAAGAAAGTGATATTGGATTAAAATTTCAAAGATTCATCTTAGGGATATTATAGTATAAATGGAGAGAAAGGGCAAAATCTTTACCCTGTAGCATCTTATGAATGGCCAATATTTAGGGAAGTTCGCCGCCGCCACAATCTATGATTACCTAAATGACATAGATTGTGGCACTATTAGTACATTTAGGTATAATATCATCATAACCTAAATATACTATAGTGGTTTTATATCTGCTATGTATGTATATAGTAGTGTTGATTCGTTTAAATTTTTTATGAGGCTCCAATTTGCATTTATGGTTTTACTTTCATATTCATTTTATCTGAAGAGTTCATTAAAAATGTTGAATTTCTCCGATGATGACGCGGACGAACAAACACGCGAATGCATCACATCTTTTAATAATCCGCTTTTCGATAATATTCATGATGGCCGATAAAATTTATTTCCGTTTAAAATTACTTTCGAAAAATGTGCTTTTGCGACGTAGTAAATAAAAACGAACGTCAAGAAAAAATAAGGGAAATGCGGAACGAATTGTAAATATGGATGATGTGTTGTAGGTTGTGTGTGCCGATGCGATGGTTGTACAGACAGGAGTCGTGTATGCAATCAGTAGATCGTCAATTATTCAGCGACGCGGAAACACGTGCCAAATGAGAGCGTCACAACCGATGAGACGACAGTTTAATATCGAATTGTAATAATTGAAAATCAGAATTGTGTGTGAAGGATGGATGGTTCAAACCATCTTCTTCTTTTTCGATGGATCTCCATAAACTGAAACTTAGCCGTCAGCTCTGCAGTTTTTTTTCTATCCCTCGCCTGCTGGAAAAATCTCCGATCCCGGCGATGTATGTCCACATAGTTTTATTGTATTAAGTCTAAGCAAGGATAATTTTTAGATAGGTATTATGAAATAAATACCATTGTCCGACGTTTCGAAATCGTGATCGCGTGTACAAAGCGCGAAAGTCAAACACACGATGCATGTCCACTTTTAAAACCTTAGCCTAGCGATGACGATACTTTTATAAAAATATTTTTACTTTTATTAAATATTTTTATTTTTACTGGACTCGTAGGACAAAATCCTTTCCTTTGTACCGTAAAATTGTAGCAGTAAAAAAGTTCCTATCTTTAGTTGACTAAGTTCTGAAAATGCCTGTGTTTAATGTAAGTAATATGTGTCTCCCTTTTCCAGTCTCTAATTATAGTCGCTTATTTAGAATTGTGTTTCACTATTGTTCAGACGACGTCTGAATGAATTTAAGTGTTTTAATTAAACTGTCATTGTTGCGTCTTACTTGTTTGACATTCTACAAGCAGATTCTCCTAAAAAAATTTTTTTGATTCCTCATAAAAAAATATTTGTAGCTATAGCCACTGTTTTTCATGGTTCATGGTCCTAAAAAATCTCTTTTTCGTACGGTAATCTTGGCGGTTTTGAAGGACACACCTTATCAAATAGTTCGATTATGGCGGCTCGCGATCCTAGGGGAGACATCGCAACGTTATGGTCGCGCCCTTTATCTAAACATTGTCTTTATTTTGTGTATATCATTCCGTAAAACATTTCCAAAATATCAACTACTTTCAAAACCGTGGGATATATTTATCTGGGTCACATAATGTTCAAGTTTATTTTCGAGTTCTAACCTCCCCTATTCAATAGGCTACTATAAGTATCTGTAGTAAAGTCAGGGCAGTCAGGGCGCGCCGCATGTCGCGTTCGTAAATATTTATCGATCTCGCTGAGGCTGATTTATGTCGGCTTTGGATTCAATACAATCTGTGCTCGCTCCGAACTGAACCGAACTAAGCGCGTTCAAAAAGGCACATATTTTCTACCGTGTTCTGTGTTTCCATACAAACACTTTTCACTCTGATCCTCTTTTCATCTGATAAGAGTGGCTTCATTCGCATGTTGCTTGACTTTTTAATGGAGTATTTCAATGCGTTGATGTTTGAAGCTACTAGTACGATCCCCAGGCTGGTTTTATGACTGAACATCAGCAATGGTGGTCAGGTACGGTTCAGGGATTAATAAGCATGCTCGCTGTTGCAGATTCAATCTTGAATTTTCCGGTGCCATTCTCGGGCTACCAGCTTTGTACGTCGCCTGAATCCGACATAGCCTGGGCTGGACTAGTGATGCCAAATTATCGGTAGGTAGATTATGCTATCGATAATTTGATCTCTAAGCGACACTATAAAATCATTCGGAAATATTTATCAGTTGTGTCTATAATAGTGGTTGTTATAAAAACCATGCTAGAGACCTATTACCTGTGCTAATTATAGGCAGTTTAAAATCTCTATCTCTAACACTAGGATTCATCGGATATGGACCAGGTGGCGCGTTTTGAAAGATAGTTCTTTCGACTAATATAAGCTGATGATGAGCACAATTATACTATGTAGTACTATTATATATTCTATGACAGTACTATCGATACCATCACGTATATTATAGACTGGAACCGAAATCCCTACCCTGTACCAGCCACATTCACCAGCTAACAAGACTATCGAGTATTACGCAACCGTCAAAGGGATTGCGCACCTGTTCCGATTGAAAACTCGGCCTGTAAGTTTTCGCTGGCTTTTTCTGCTACTAATTGAACTACGGGTTAGATAAAGGCTTTTAAAATGTTCACCAGATTGTGGCTCCTATGCGGGAATGGAGGTGATAAAGAAACGCAGAATTTTCCAATAGATTTTCTTTTTGGGAATGTTTGGTTCACCAAACAGGTTCAAAAGGGACATCAGGGTTTTAGTATACTGAAAACTCTACATAATAGGTAACTAGAAATAGAACACAACTGAACTAAAATTTGCCTTGTTCTTTATAGACGAACTAACTTTTTTTGCCTCAACTGCGGATCAGCTTTCCCGCGGTAATAAGAAACCTGGAATTCTTGAAATCGGTCTAGTTTTTGAGTTTATTCATAAAAATAACATAAATAAGTGCCTGCAAAAATACTATTTTTCCCACTTTATAATATTAGTACTGGTATTTTTTAGAGCTAAATAAAAGAGTAGGTAAAATATTCTTTCTTAAATTTACATTATTGAATAATAATGAACAATAACCTTCTTATCTCGAATTTCACAGACGCGACGTCATGAAAATTGCGAATAAAGAGCCATACCTACGATTTAAATAAAATTAGATGACTGACAATATACATTATGTATGGAATAAACATCAAGTGACGCAGACTCAGAACATTGACCCGTTAGTATGTAACTAGCCGCCTTAGAGCAGCAAAGGCCCCGTGTTGCTCTAAGGTAGCCGCAGACCACTGTCCATGTGAAGAACAGTAAAACATTAAAAAAAAACAGTAAATCGAACTACAGGCTAGTGACTAGAACCTGTTATACCTCTTTACGTACCCCTTCCCTTTTTGACGTTAAAGAAATTAAAAAAAAAACCTAAAAACTTTCCTAAAAACGAACACAAGTATGGCTAAACTGTCCTCCCACCGATTTTTGGTGATGGCGGCTAATCTCCCAGAGATAAGCCAACTGCGCAGGACTAGATTTTAGTGCCCAAGTGTTTGCGCAATACACAGGTGTACTCTCTATTCCTTCAATCTCTTATTCTGGTGGGACAAATTGACTGACACGACCAGAGAGAAATCAGGCGCAGGACCGACTATTAACAAGCCCATCCGACAGCATGGATCATCTTACTTTTCGGACAATCAGGTGACCAGGCTGCAATGTCCTAACCAAACTAGAAACAACAACTCAAAGTCATTGTCGCTAAACTGTAGCCATGATATAAAACATCTGTACCAAATATTCACCGATTGTATAGACCGACCGACAGCGTAGCTTCGTTTGATGAACGCGTGTCCGCGACCGCCCGGTGACCGCGCGTGAGTCGTGCGGTTGTTGCGCAGGTCCGCTGCGGCGGTAATGAGCGCGGCCGGACATTATGTAACAATGTTGTAACTCCAAGCGAGTCAATTGCAAACGTAATTTATTAGTTGGTTGCTGTGCATTTAAAATATTCTTTTATTTTTTATGACCCGGAAGGTGGCATACATTTAAATAACTTTTGTAGGATTTACTTCATTATTTACGTGTTGGGTTTGGGAAAAGCAGCATGGGATGGCATATTGAGATAAAAATAAAAACCAACAAAAATATTATACAATTACACAATATATAATACAACCTTTTGATAATTGCGCGTAGCGCACGCACAAGCACAATCATAAACCTCGAATTACAAAACACGCAGCTTGTATATTGTACCATGCTCTCTCTCTCTCTGGAACAGAATAGAATTATAGTGTATTTCACAGAAATATTAATTGAACACATGAAAAAACTCGTTATACAAATAAGGAGTAATCCTTACAAATTCCAAGATAGAACATTTAGTGGTCTGCGCTTACTCCACCAATTTGCGCTGTAACTGGAAACCATCATAGTTTGCAACACCTCCCAGTTAATCTGTTACTAATTGGTAACTAGCTTTGCGCCCCGCTGCTTCACTCGTGGATAAGTAAGATTTTCCATGGAAATGAGATATATTCCCACGGAATAGTGTTTGTTGCTCAGGGTGAACGTAGGTATCTTCTAAAATCTAAAATAAAGGAAAGTTTTCTAATATAATTATACTCATTTTTAAGCTTGACTACGTTTTAAAAAGACCATAGAGTCCCTACTCTATGGCAGGTCTTTTTTTTTTTGGTCAGGGTAAACCATCGATTAGACACGGTTAAATACATAGTAAAATGAGGTTATGTTTAAAAAAGTAACATTTTGAAACTTGTAATATAAACCAAAAATTTCGCACAGGAGGTGTGAAACTGTTGGGACACTGCCTCCGTGGTCGAATATTCTGAGCCATGAGTTTTCAATTCGGAGGTCCTGAGTTCGTAGGGGAAACAATTGTTTGTTGTTGTTTCTAGTTTGATTAGGACATTGCAAGCTAATCACCTGATTATTCAAAAAGTATGATCCGTTCATCTTAAAATAATGATCTATACTGTCGGATGAGCATATAAATAGTCGGTCCTGCGCCTGATTTCTCTGGTATCTGGTATGTATTTCTGCTATACAGCCTACATGCGTAACAACCAAAGAAGCTCCTTCATCATCTTCATCATCATCAGCCGTGAGACGTCCAAGTAACTCCTTGCTTACCATGTATTCGGCAATAAGGCAGTGTGGCTACGAAAAGTGTTGCGCCGGTAGACTCAGTGTCGTATTAATAGCGGACGGGTGCGCTAAGCCTAACCATGTGTGACAGCTGCAAACTGGGCCGTCACACCCGGGACGTCACACCCGTCACACATACCTATCGACTAAACGATTCACATCTGTATTACAAAATTTACAAATGGCTACTTATTTGCAGCATTTAATCAACGATGTGTTTGTTGCCGAGATATTCTGGATGAACAGGTTTTACTGTTGGCTGCGTTCCGATCACCTCTGGACCAGACTAATAACTAAACCAACAATTTTCGCAGTCACATAGGAAACTCAGACTAGGAACAATAGAAATGTATACCACCCGATTTTTTGTCTGCTCTACTAATCGTGTGTATACCAGTAGCAGCAGATCTCGTCGAGACCTATCATTTGTTCCTACACACCAGTTGATAGTTTCCGAGATAAATGGTCTTTTCAAGTTTGACAGCTGTCCCGTCCCTCACTTTCCTTCCGTTTCACACTTCCCTCCCGTTTCACACATCCCTCCCGTCCCTCACTTGCTTCACACACCTCCCGTTCCACACTTCCCTCCCGTCCGTCACTTCCCTCCTGTACGTCACTTCTCTCCCATCCCTCAACACCCTCCCGTCCCTCACTTCCCTCCCGTCCCTCACTTCCTTCACACACCTCCCGTTCCACACTTCCCTCCCGTAAGTCACTTCTCTCCCGTCTCTCAACACCCTCCCGTCCCTTACTTCCCTCTCAGTCCATTGATTGAGGGTGTGTCGAATGCTACCTAAATCTTGTGGAAATTGAAAACGGACTTAGCCAAATTTCAAGGCGTGACAAATCATACCTAAAACTTGCAAAATTTTGTAAATTTCGAGGCAATGACTGTTGAATTCAATTATTGTGCATTTGGCCAAAATGACATTTTGGCACTAGGCAATTTGTATAATTGAACATTACATACAGCTTTAATGTATTCTATCATAGCGGAATTTAGGCAATATGACATTTTGGCACAAGGCAGTTTGTACATTTTGACACTAGGACTATGTTTCCCATTAACTTTTTGTCTTTGTAACATTTATTACCCGGCAGGGACATCAAAAACACGAAAGAGTAAAGAAAATAAACCTGGACCAGGTTGTACACAGCAAATGTTAAGAAGTAAAAAACCTAATTAGTTAACTAGCTTAAATCAAAGTTTGGTGACTAAAATAACACGTAGAATTGAGCCCTATTTTTCAACACAATGCGGTGCTCTGTGATTTTTTTATATAGACTAGCGCTTTATAGGTAGAACAAGCTCTCAGCCTTACATTTTCAAAATGCGTAAAGTCCGCATTAAAATACTACTTCCCGGCTTCACTTTGCAAACTCTTTGCTAAAGGGAATTCTTCCAGTGGACGGGAATTTCTGCGGAGTCATTTTCCTCAGCCGGAAGATGATGGGTTTCTCGAGTACCGCGTTACATCGCTTCCAGCTATCAGTGGAATAAGTTTAGCCTTTAGTGATGCGAGATTGTGAAATATGATGAGTTTTTGGTAGGATGATAAAAACTGGTTTCGGTTACCATCGTCTAAAGATTTTTCTCTTCTAATGAATTAGATCTTGATTTATCGCTTGATGCCTATTTGATACCCGGGTGAAGACATAGGTACGCAAATGCTATTCTAACTCGGAACCATTGCTTGGAACAATAGCACATTGTATTCAAGTAGTAATTATAATACACTTACTAGGTATAGAATCTATGGTTGTGTTGTTAAAAATGTGTTGATGCTGTAATTTTTATCAAAAATCTCGTAACATGGGCTGTAGACATAAAAAGGTATCGCCTGTATCATTAAATACTTATTTACTGAGTCAGCAATCTTTATAGCGTGTGCGTAATCTTCACTCATCTCTGGCCGATCGCTCGCTCGCTCAGTATCTAAACGCGCTGTTAGCTGTTCCAATTCCGGAATTAGGAAAAATGCTTCACTTTACATCCTCAAAGGGATCTCATTCCTTTGAAGAGTAGCGTCGTCGGTTCTCTTCCCTTTTTGTTAGAAATCCAGACTAATTGAAACCTTAAGAGAAGTATTAGCTGTCAAGACGAATCGTAATTTTTTAGGAAGATATTCTTTAGCGGCGTGCTATAATTTGCGATCATTTTGTGTAAAAAGATATCCGAAACTGAGCAAAAGCAGTAAACTCGACATACAGTTTCACGTATTTGTAAACGCCCCAATTCACAACACCAATAAATTTTAAACACTTGCTTGCACAAAAAATCATAAATCCGTAACTAACGTAAACCATCGCTACCCAATTTTGGCAGCGGCAGCCGAGCGTGACGCTGTATAAATCAGCTTAAAGCACACAGCGGCTGCAGCGCTTGAAGCAGCCGGGACTGAAGCGCTTGAAGCAGCCGGGGTTGAGGCTGGGGCTGGAAGCAGCGGAGCAGTCGAGTCGCGAGGAGACATAAAGCGCAGCTCTATCAGGAGCGCAATAAATTACCTTCGCCGCGCGCCCGCGCGCCCACCACGGCTCGTGTGTGCTGCGCAACCAGGAGCTACGAAACAGTTTGTTAGAGTTTTAGTAAATAACTACTTTCGGCAGAGTCCACTGTGTTTAAAATCAATATCACTCTATTATCGCGCAATGCATATTTTAATTTAAGATATATAATGCCTCGCACACGTAATACTGGTAATCATAAATCACAATACCTTTTAGAAATATTTTAACCCTTTTCAATATTTTTTTAGATATTACAAGAAAAAATACAGTACGTAATTATTTCCTCGGAAGTAACTGAGATTGTTTCCTCGTGGTAGTTTCTTGTAATACCCGTGACTAAGTTGATGGATGATCTCATTAAATCAATGCCCAGCAGATTACAAAATAAATGTGAAAATGTTTGGTACTACTTCACGACGTACTTGCCTTACTATGGTCTGGTGCGATAATTTTGAAAAGACATTTAATGTCGATTCTCGCGACATTATTATAATTCTAATACATAGATAGCGCTGTCACTTTCTTAACTTTGACATAACAACAGGATAGCAAATAAACACATGACATCCTAATCTGAAGTGAGACTGCTTGAATGACGTAAAATAAGAGAGCATGCTATGTGCTCAGTTCTTATCATGGCGTGGCTAAAATTCTTTTGCACAAAATTGCTAAATTTTATTGTGATAAAGTCAATTTATAATTCTTAGTATGTTTAATAAACATGTTCGCGGCTTAGCATTTTTGTATTCGAGTAGTCAAATCATTTGCGTTTGTGACTATCAGCGCATTGCGCAAGCCCAGTTGGTGTAGAAGCCCGGATGGTGTAGTGGATAGGGCTGCGGCCTTCTGTGCAGGAGGTCGTGGTTCGAATCCCACCACGTACCAATGTGTTATTCGGTTTTCGAATTTCATATGTACGTTTATTCAGCGCTTTTACGGTGTGAAGGAAAACATCGTGAGGAAACCTGCACACACCTACGAAGAAATTCAAAGGTTGTGTGTAACCTAATCTAAGATTGGGTCTGGTTTCCCTTCTGGGTTGCGGAGGTCAGATGGCAGTCGCTCTGTGTAAAAACTAGTACCCTCGTTTAATCCCTTAGATTAGGTAGCCGACCCCGAGGATACGGGAAAAAGGCCAGGAAGATGATGATGACTATCAGCGCATTGCTAAGTATGCCAAATATAATTACTATGTAAAAGTCTCATTATGCCAGTAGAGTTATGCGAAAATCATTATGCTAAAGTAAATTAGGAATTAAAAGTTATGCCACTAAAATGCTACCCTCTTAAAATTGGTTAAGAAAATTTATGTTGCCGCGAGAATCGAGAGCTGTATTATAAGGGCTGTGATTAGCGAGGGCTACTTTACCATAAGAAAATACCACATACCCACTAAAAATATTATTAAAAACCGCGTGATTTTGCAAAACATAACATGTCAGAATTTTTTTGTACTAAAAATTGAAATGAGGAAAATAAGCATTTCCTCTAACACCAAGGTTGTTCGTAGCTCTTGGGCGCGCCGCTCGGCTGAACTGATGTCCCTCCCGGGAGCGCCGCTTCTGTCGCTGAACCAACTTCCAGCTTTTTTCCACTCTCATTACATATTTACGGCCGACGCCTGTTAAAAACTTCCCCAAAGATTTTATAACTTCACGCTTTTTGGAGCCTGAAATGATATTAGGCACAGTTCGTTAAATAACACTCGGATTCATTAATAGAATATAATTTGCAGAGCTATAAGCGCTCGAGCAGCTTAAATTGCTGTGATGTTTATTTTCTCAGGTCAAGAGAGTCCCAGATAAGAAAATCTAATAAAACTTGCTTGGTAAGATAATTACAAAGAGGAAAACAGCTTGAGATAGACTTAAACATTGTTAACGTTTTGTCGTTCTTTGTGGTTAAAGTTTTGCGCTGTAAAAGATGCATTACAAGTGAAATTTCTTAGTTATTGCATGACTGGGAAGCTCGGGGAGGCGATCTTTCCCCTACTTAGTTGGTTCACCCTCGAAAAGGGATAAGTCTGGCTGAACTATTTCATTTAAGCGGTGTTAGATTCTGCACGGGGTACCTACTAAGCCTGACAAACACAAGCAGCATGATGCATCGCATTGTTTTGAGTAGGTATGGAAAAGGCCTTTTCGTCTTCTGGATGGACTCGCTGGCTCGTTCTTGATATTTGTGGCCTAAAAATAGCCAGGAACCCAGTACCCATCGCAATAAAAATTGTTATTCTGGAGTACATATTGCAGAAAAAACTGTTTCTGTATACATTTGTGTCAGTCGGGAAAGCTCTTGATCCGCATAAAGTGTCTCGCGCTCGGCTGCTTGCCGGTGGAGAAGCAGGGAGGATTTGGCAGCCGGAGGGGAAGCGGGGGGGATAAACAACCGCCGAGCCCCTGCCAGTGCTCGGCGGTTGTTTATCTCCTGCGATTGTTTGAAGCGATCACAAATAAACTACAAAGCGGTGTTTGACGTTGCGTCTTAAGTTGTATAAAAATGTTCCTGTCTATGCAAGCGTCGGGCGCCGGCGTCGCTAACTCTGTTTGGCGCGCGTAATCACTCGCTTTATGAGCATTGAGCGAGCTCTCGACGCCCGCGCTTCGTTTGCTCGGACAAACAAAACGCCGGCGCTTTGAAGAATTGCTTAAACTAATACACAAACTATTAAGTGAAGTGTTGATACATGTTCCAGTTAAATCAACTTAAAAGGATAGTTTCTGGGCACAACAATAATAATTCGTAACTGTTTGGCGCAAGAGATGTAACATTTTGTTATTTCCCTGGGAGGAATTAGTCTAAAAAAAATTCATTTTAAACTTGAACAACCTACTGACAATTTTAGTCACTATGACATATACATAAGAAACACTATGATAATTATATTCGCCAAAGTCGCTACCACCTTGGTAGCTCAGTTGCAGTTTCTTTTAACTTTATAAAAAATATTTTAGTCGCGTACATAAATACAGTTTATTGTAATAATAATAATAATAAATAATAAAAAATCATTTATTTCTTTTTATAAGTCTATAACATTTTTGATTGATGCCACCTTTTAAGCCAAAACCTATGTCAGGAGGCATCGCTCTTCCAAAAAATTCAAATACTTATACTCTATCTAAATTATTTTGTACCTATGTGAACAATTTATTCGTTGGAATATCGTACATTTATAAAATAATCGATAGCAATATTTATTTCTTACTTCGAACACACACCAGTAAATAAAACAGTCTAACGGTTCAGCTTACTTATATTTAATTTAACGTGGAAAGTACTTAATAATAAGTACCTACTGTGTGGTACCTACCTACATATTAATGTGTTATATTACGTCTTCGTAACAAGAAATCAATAAATTTATATTCGGCTTGCTTATTGTTTGACGTAAGCGTAGCCACAGACCCCAGACCCATGCAACCGCTTTGAATCTCGTTTCGTCTTTATTACCCCAGCCGGGGACGTTTCTCACGCTTTGCGTATTTTTCCACTGATCTTCCTAATAAAACAAACCGCTGAATCCATTGTTGAACCATGTATATGTATAAGTCGTATATACATACAGCGTACAGGGTGTTCTGTTCTGAAAGTAATTTAGATAAAAGGAGAGGGTAGAATCTACTCATGAATAATAACAAACAACCTTGAATCGTGACTCAATTGATAAACCTAATATGGTGTAAAAAGTTTACTTTTCCCTTTGTCTCGTTGATAAGTTTTATATGAAGGTAGGTTATTCCCTGTCAATCTCTACGTCAGTATGACCTCCTGGAAACCCTGTAAACTGGCTTTAGCTTCCAACTACTATATCGATCATTCAGCTCTCACAGCACTTGTTGTATCGGCGGGAGAGTGATCAAACACCAGATTGTTAAGTACTCGTACGTTCTAGTTTCTCTCACACGCGCGCGCCAATTGTTCGTCATTTGGACATGTAATTGTCTAGCTGACTGTACACGGTGCAGTTAGGGTTGCCAGTACGAAAATTTAAAAGTCTTGAGATAGTCCTAATTTTCATTGAAAAATCCTAGCATTTTGTCGGAATTTGCCAATTCTCTCGCAGAAAAAGTAATAAAATAAGTCATTATAACAGTTTTTTTGCGACATTGTACAGAATAATTACATAACCTGCAGATTTCATTTGTGTAATATACGTGACAAAAGATGCTGCATAAATATTATAAATCTCTGTAAAATTTATTTTGTTTATAGAAAATAAAACTCCTGAAATTTCCTGATATCTCCAAAATCCAGTAACAATCCTGAGAAGAACTTAAAAGTCCTGGGATTTAAGGACCTATCCCAAGACATGGCAACCCTAAGTACAGTCGGCTACAACTCTGCGTCGCTGAATAATTGACGCTGGTCTGATTGTTTACTCGACTCATTGTTCGCTCGCCATTCGCAGCTCTCTCATAATAATAACGTACATTTCGCTACAGACAAGCAAACACCAGCATCCATAATCACGCCATACAAGTATTTTGCTAGCACACACGTTAATATTGCAAAGATTAATAGCAAACACTCCATCGTAATTTAATTCTACTTTTATGGGCTTATTACAAAGTATCACTTCTTTTTAATACATTATCGAAAAATAAATTTATCATAATTATTGTCAAATTATCTTTGATTTTTGAGCTGCGCTAGCTTCTACGGCTTGAGAATTACTAAGCTACACGAGCTACGACTAATATTAGTTACTACGCTACATTTTCTACGGCTTTAGTTGCTACGACTTTAGTATATAGTCATAGACAAATATATTCGTCCATGGCTCCTTACTCATAAACATAATACAAATAATAAACATATAAATTATCAAACATAAATAACTCAATATCTATCAGAAAAAAAACTAAACTTTGAATTATTCGATTATACACCTATTTGTCACCTAATAAGGTGTGAATAGTCAAGTTGGTTTGTGTGACGTCACGGGTGCGGCCCAGTTTGCAGCTGTCACATCATAATATATTATGTCAGGCTTAGCGCAACCGTCCGCTGTTAATATGACACTGAGCTTACCGGCGCCATACCTGAACGAACACCCAAACTGCCTTATCTATGCCTGCGAAATAAATGTATAAGCAAGCAAAGTATTCAGTGTTCGTATAGCCAAATCTTCATAAGGTATGTCTAAACTTTGTATTAAAAAATTATATAAACATAAACTTTGTATAAGTAAAAATTTTCAACAGTAAAGGAAATGATGACAGTGCAAGTAATCCCTCACATACTATTTGTGTGATAGAGACAAAAACAGTTATTTTCGTAGAGGGTCTGTATCTATAAGACTGACGACGAGGAAAGGAGTAAATACATCAGGAAACGATCATACTCGAGTCGTTAGCTAATATTATATTTTCTTTGCTTGAGTCGAGTGTTTACTCGACGTGGGTGTGGTGTTACAGCTGTACATTTTTTTATTAAAATGATTCTATAACGAGATTCAAAGCGGTTGCATGGGTCTGGGGTCTGTGGCTACGCTTACGTCAAACAATAAGCAAGCCGAATATAAATTTATTGATTTCTTGTTACGAAGACGTAATATAACACATTAATATGTAGGTAGGTACCCACACAGTAGGTACTTATTATTAAGTACTTTCCACGTTAAATTAAATATAAGTAAGCTGAACCGTTAGACTGTTTTTATTTACTGGTGTGTGTTCGAAGTAAGAAATAAATATTGCTATCGATTATTTTATAAATGTACGATATTCCAACGAATAAATTGTTCACATAGGTACAAAATAATTTAGATAGAGTATAAGTATTTGAATTTTTTGGAAGAGCGATGCCTCCTGACATAGGTTTTGGCTTAAAAGGTGGCATCAATCAAAAATGTTTATTATTTGTATTATGTTTATGAGTAAGGAGCCATGGACGAATATATTTGTCTATGGACTATATACTAAAGTCGTAGCAACTAAAGCCGTAGAAAATGTAGCGTAGTAACTAATATTAGTCGTAGCTCGTGTAGCTTAGTAATTCTCAAGGCCGTAGAAGCTAGCGCAGCTCAAAAATCAAAGATAATTTGACAATAATTATGATAAATTTATTTTTCGATAATGTATTAAAAAGAAGTGATACTTTGTAATAAGCCCATAAAAGTAGAATTAATTACGATGGAGTGTTTGCTATTAATCTTTGCAATATTAACGTGTGTGCTAGCAAATACTTGTATGGCGTGATTATGGATGCTGGTGTTTGCTTGTCTGTAGCGAAATGTACGTTATTATTATGAGAGAGCTGCGAATGGCGAGCGAACAATGAGTCGAGTAAACAATCAGACCAGCGTCAATTATTCAGCGACGCAGAGTTGTAGCCGACTGTACTTAGGGTTGCCATGTCTTGGGATAGGTCCTTAAATCCCAGGACTTTTAAGTTCTTCTCAGGATTGTTACTGGATTTTGGAGATATCAGGAAATTTCAGGAGTTTTATTTTCTATAAAACAAAATAAATTTTACAGAGATTTATAATATTTATGCAGCATCTTTTGTCACGTATATTACACAAATGAAATCTGCAGGTTAATGTAATTATTCTGTACAATGTCGCAAAAAAACTGTTATAATGACTTATTTTATTACTTTTTCTGCGAGAGAATTGGCAAATTCCGACAAAATGCTAGGATTTTTCAATGAAAATTAGGACTATCTCAAGACTTTTAAATTTTCGTACTGGCAACCCTAACTGCACCGTGTACAGTCAGCTAGACAATTACATGTCCAAATGACGAACAATTGGCGCGCGCGTGTGAGAGAAAACTAGAACGTACGAGTACTTAACAATCTGGTGTTTGATCACTCTCCCGCCGATACAACAAGTGCTGTGAGAGCTGAATGATCGATATAGTAGTTGGAAGCTAAAGCCAGTTACAGGGTTTCCAGGAGGTCATACTGACGTAGAGATTGACAGGGAATAACCTACCTTCATATAAAACTTATCAACGAGACAAAGGGAAAAGTAAACTTTTTACACCATATTAGGTTTATCAATTGAGTCACGATTCAAGGTTGTTTGTTATTATTCATGAGTAGATTCTACCCTCTCCTTTTATCTAAATTACTTTCAGAACAGAAACACCCTGTACGCTGTATGTATATACGACTTATACATATACATGGTTCAACAATGGATTCAGCGGTTTGTTTTATTAGGAAGATCAGTGGAAAAAATACGCAAAGCGTGAGAAAACGTCCCCCGGCTGGGGTAATAAAGACGAAACGAGATTCAAAGCGTTGCATGGGTCTGGGGTCTGTGGCTACGCTTACGTCAAACAATAAGCAAGCCGAATATAAATTTATTGATTTCTTGTTACGAAGACGTAATATAACACATTAATATGTAGGTAGGTACCACACAGTAGGTACTTATTATTAAGTACTTTCCACGTTAAATTAAATATAAGTAAGCTGAACCGTTAGACTGTTTTATTTACTGGTGTGTGTTCGAAGTAAGAAATAAATATTGCTATCGATTATTTTATAAATGTACGATATTCCAACGAATAAATTGTTCACATAGGTACAAAATAATTTAGATAGAGTATAAGTATTTGAATTTTTTGGAAGAGCGATGCCCTCCTGACATAGGTTTTGGCTTAAAAGGTGGCATCAATCAAAAATGTTATAGACTTATAAAAAGAAATAAATGATTTTTTTATTATTTATTATTATTATTACAATAAACTGTATTTATGTACGCGACCTAAAATATTTTTTATAAAGTTAAAAGAAACTGCAACTGAGCTACCAAGGTGGTAGCGACTTTGGCGAATATAATTATCATAGTGTTTCTTATGTATATGTCATAGTGACTAAAATTGTCAGTAGGTTGTTCAAGTTTAAAATGAATTTTTTTTAGACTAATTCCTCCCAGGGAAATAACAAAATGTTACATCTCTTGCGCCAAACAGTTACGAATTATTATTGTTGTGCCCAGAAACTATCCTTTTAAGTTGATTTAACTGGAACATGTATCAACACTTCACTTAATAGTTTGTGTATTAGTTTAAGCAATTCTTCAAAGCGCCGGCGTTTTGTTTGTCCGAGCAAACGAAGCGCGGGCGTCGAGAGCTCGCTCAAACAAAAAAAATATGCTCATAAAGCGAGTGATTACGCGCGCCAAACAGAGTTAGCGACGCCGGCGCCCGACGCTTGCATAGACAGGAACATTTTTATACAACTTAAGACGCAACGTCAAACACCGCTTTGTAGTTTTATTTGTGATCGCTTCAAACAATCGCAGGAGATAAACAACCGCCGAGCACTGGCAGGGGCTCGGCGGTTGTTTATCCCCCCCCGCTTCCCCTCCGGCTGCCAAAATCCTCCCTGCTTCTCCACCGGCAAGCAGCCGAGCGCGAGACACTTTATGCGGATCAAGAGCTTTCCCT
>JARACY010002172.1:0-45957 GCA_029255725.1 Scrobipalpa atriplicella
AAAATGAAATAGTTGCAAAAATAGAAGACCTGAAACTGAGCATGATATCTGCCCCGACCACAACAGCACAGCCCAATTTATCTTTTGCCGATGCAGTCAAAACTAGAACCAACTCTGTTGTTCGCCCCTCAAGCACAAGCAGCATTGTCATTTATCCAGAGAATAAGGCGAAAACTAGTGAAGAGACCAAGAAATTAGTCCAGACCCTAATCAAGCCAGAGGAATTAAAATTGCATATTCGTGGTGTAAGAATGACCAAAAACGGAGGAGTTATTATAAGCACAGATAGAAAAGATGACTTGGATAAGATAAAAAAAACTGAGACCCTTAAAACCTCAGGGTTGACATTTAAAGAGACCACCAAAAAATGTCCCCGAATTATCCTTCTAGGTGTGCCTTCAAATACAACGGAAGCTGAACTTAAGGACTGCATCTATGAGCAGAATGTTGCGGACAAGCACCCAAGTTTAACGAAAGAAAAAACAATTAGCTCAATCAAGCTGAGTCATAAATCAGGACGAAAGGATGCTCCGGCATGCAACTTTATTCTGGAAGTTACGGCTGACGTAAGGAAAATCCTTATTCAGCAAGGGCGCATTTTTATTAATTGGACCTCCTGCCCCGTAAAAGATTTCACCCTAGTGACCCGATGTTTCAAATGCCAACAGTACGGTCACTCAGCCAAATTTTGTCGAGACACCGACTCTACATGTGGCCATTGCGGCCATATTGGCCACAGTATTAAGGAGTGCACCAAAAAGGAACAACCGGAAAAGTGTGCAACCTGCCAGCGCTTTAACAAACCAAGCTCCCACAAGACTGGAGATGAGACATGTCCAGCAAGGAAAAGCGCCGAAATGAGACTCCTGAACTCCATAGACTATGAGGGCGCCTAGGGCGCCGCGCCTCTTGCGTATATATAATCAGATCTGCTGCATACCTAAATTTTATCGCGTATAATGACCTAGTTCCATCTTAACTTTTTTTCCTTATGGAAACCATTGGGATTTATTTACTTTTTAATTTCCTATGTCCTCAAAGAACAGTGTCACAAGTTAAAGTTGTGAGAATCATCTACCATGGCTTTGATTTTACTGAGTTTATTTAGATTTATTTATATTTAAGATTTAGAGTATTTTCGATTCCATGATTTATATTATAATCATGCGTACCTAAATCAAAAATACTAATACCTACTTGATTGGAAACCCACAGAGAATGATGGTCAGACAGCATACCTACTTAGATTAAATATTAAGTTCTTTTTCAAATTGATTTATTAACTAGTTACCTGTTTTTAAATTTTATCTTTTACATTGATTAAACCTATCCTAACCGCTTTAATATTATTATATCTTTAATAAATATTTTCACTTTATTCTTCCCAAGATGTGACTCTCCAATTCAAATAAAAGACATTGACTTTTCATCAACAGGAGCACTACTACATGTCAGTGCACGAGTGGACTGAAGAAGAACATACGCGACAGCGGGACCGTCCAGAGCGACCCCTGTCGCGATGTCGGTCCGCCCGCGCCCCCCGCACGCCGCGCACCCCGCGGGCGATGTCCCCGCGCCGCAAGTCCATCGTCAACGAAGAAGAGCTGGTTCAACGCAACAATGAACGCAACCGCCGCGCGTCTAGACCAATCAGCGCTCGTGATCCACCGCGCTCTGCTTGCTCTCATCGCAACAGCATCCTCTCCCGACCGGCTTTCTCTGTATATTGATGTCGTAGCCCGTAGTAGAGAATCAGTGTCTAGTCTATCTATCTGCACTGGCATTTTGACAGTCCCTAACGAATTAATAGGTTCATGTTCATGTGTCACACTTTGTAGTCTTGCTGAGAATTGTACTTGTCCAGCTATTTGATGTTTATAAGAGTTATTATAGGGAGTCTCTAGAAGGTAGAATATACAAAGAGACGTCCAAAGCACAATAAAGGTCTGATACGAAATGTATCTTGAGTAGAGAATTTAGCTTTGAAATCTAATAGAATGAGAGTAACTTTATAAAAATCTAAAATTTTATTGAAAGTAGAGATTATGGTAAAAACATTAAAAAGTCAAAAATATATCAATGTTGTCATCGCAATCATATATCACCTGAGAAATTCTAGTGTTCTAGTTTTATTAGAAAGAACTTACTTATTGTATAATAATAATAATAATAATAATAGTTGTTTAAAAGGGCCTCTACGTGTTGGCTTTGGCCCCACGCACGCCTCCCAAAAGTCCGGGACTCTATAGTCCCGAGATAATGGTAAAACATACATAATAATAATAATTTATTTTTATTTCTTAAATGTTTACAGTTATTACTTACGGACTAGTATAAAATATCAAATAACTTATTAATTTTTAAATTACTTATTTAAATGAAGGAATGTAAACAGGCTGTATGATTTACAGTTGGTAGGACTTAGGTAACTTAATTAAAATCTGAAAATTAGTGTTTTGATACCTAAACTAAGTAAATATTTACCTGTATCTTAGGTATCTCACACTAGTGATCAAAAATATGATCGAAATTGTAATTACTTATGGTCTAAT
Organism: Scrobipalpa atriplicella; assembly: GCA_029255725.1. Taxonomy (NCBI): domain Eukaryota; kingdom Metazoa; phylum Arthropoda; class Insecta; order Lepidoptera; family Gelechiidae; genus Scrobipalpa; species Scrobipalpa atriplicella. The sequence goes on from JARACY010002172.1 coordinate 2,553, forward strand.
GTTTGTGAAGAATATACTAATTACTGATTTACTCTTATAAAATTTGTGTTAGTATTTTCTTATTTCTATGTGTTAGTGGACAGTAAAAAAGAAATGTAAAACTAGGCAACTATGTTTATAGTGGTAAGTGAGGTGATAAAATAAGGAAGTCCATAGCAAAATTTGCATCGGTCATGTCAAATATTGGGGTCATATTATATCCAACTTTTCAATGTCGGGTGCTGCAGTGTTGTAATTTAGTTTTGTGCATTTAAAGTTGATATCTGTCCTAGAAAGTGTCTTTTGCATGCTCAGCACTTCCGCATTGTGGTCAGTCAAGGTCGATGTTGAGTAATGTCTAATGTTTTAAGCGGATACGTTGTTTTGGCTAAAATGTGGTCTAAGCAGTTTCTGTTTCTAGTCGGAAAAAGTTAAGATGGAACTAGGTCATTATACGCGATAAAATTTAGGTATGCAGCAGATCTGATTATATATACGCAAGAGGCGCGGCGCCCTAGGCGCCCTCATAGTCTATGGAGTTCAGGAGTCTCATTTCGGCGCTTTTCCTTGCTGGACATGTCTCATCTCCAGTCTTGTGGGAGCTTGGTTTGTTAAAGCGCTGGCAGGTTGCACACTTTTCCGGTTGTTCCTTTTTGGTGCACTCCTTAATACTGTGGCCAATATGGCCGCAATGGCCACATGTAGAGTCGGTGTCTCGACAAAATTTGGCTGAGTGACCGTACTGTTGGCATTTGAAACATCGGGTCACTAGGGTGAAATCTTTTACGGGGCAGGAGGTCCAATTAATAAAAATGCGCCCTTGCTGAATAAGGATTTTCCTTACGTCAGCCGTAACTTCCAGAATAAAGTTGCATGCCGGAGCATCCTTTCGTCCTGATTTATGACTCAGCTTGATTGAGCTAATTGTTTTTTCTTTCGTTAAACTTGGGTGCTTGTCCGCAACATTCTGCTCATAGATGCAGTCCTTAAGTTCAGCTTCCGTTGTATTTGAAGGCACACCTAGAAGGATAATTCGGGGACATTTTTTGGTGGTCTCTTTAAATGTCAACCCTGAGGTTTTAAGGGTCTCAGTTTTTTTTATCTTATCCAAGTCATCTTTTCTATCTGTGCTTATAATAACTCCTCCGTTTTTGGTCATTCTTACACCACGAATATGCAATTTTAATTCCTCTGGCTTGATTAGGGTCTGGACTAATTTCTTGGTCTCTTCACTAGTTTTCGCCTTATTCTCTGGATAAATGACAATGCTGCTTGTGCTTGAGGGGCGAACAACAGAGTTGGTTCTAGTTTTGACTGCATCGGCAAAAGATAAATTGGGCTGTGCTGTTGTGGTCGGGGCAGATATCATGCTCAGTTTCAGGTCTTCTATTTTTGCAACTATTTCATTTTCTTCTTTACGGCTGTTGAGTTGATGGTTAGCCGCCAGGTATTTATATTTAACAGCCTGATATTGGACAGCCATTTGCGCTACCCCCGCGAGAACGTTTCTAGATAGGGTGCTTATCCGTTGTTTTTGGTCAGCATCTAGTTTTTTGGTCGATTCGTTTGATATAGAGCAGATATCATCAAGGCTGTGCTGGATTAGAGAAATAAAGTGCTCTATCTCTGGAGTCGACACAATTTTCACCTCGGTATCCATCGTGGTAGGCGCTGTTCGTTCCCGTTGCTCCGGAGGACTTCGGTGTGTTAAAGAGCTCCGAGTAAACGGACTATTGTTCGCACTCATGTCTTAGAGGTAAAAATTTTACACAAACATTTCGCACTGACACACTTACAGTACGTGCACATTTGTCGCGCGCTGACAATTGCGGAAGTTATGTTGACACTATTGTTATTATTTAAATGAATTAAAAATGTGCAGAAAACACGTCTGATCACTGTCGCTGCTGTGTTGTATTCTTAAGTGAAATAAATTTAACACCACCGAAATGTCGTTTTATTTATACCTATATTTTTGAATAAAAGAATTTTAATGTCATATTTCTTGGACATCTTATGATAATGAATATGACGAAGAAAAATTTGTTTAGGGGAAATATTAAAACCACAATCTCGTTTTACATTTTGTTTAATTGGTGTACATGGTTATGCATTATAATAATATTTATCAATTGTTAATTCATTAAATTATGGCACTTAATGCAAATAAAAAAAATATACATACAATGAATGATAAATGTCTTATCGAAACAATTTATATAATAATGATTTCGAGGTAAACTTAATGATTATTCGGAATTATTTCTCAGTCGTTCGTTTAGCTTCGTATATTAACGAAAGCCTCTTTTTAATATTTTTTAATTACTTTTTCTTAAGTTAATAAAGTTTTAAACTAAAAATTCAACTCATTGTTCCCGATCGTTAAACATAAATAAAAAAATCTTATTTGCGACAAATCGTAGAATAACTTAACCTTTTGTACCGTAAAGGACAACTCCACTGACTCACCACATCTCTCCAACAATGTTAACGAACGCGCAGGATTGATGTCATTATATAAAAACTTCAACATCATTCGACAATACAAACTGTTGATAAAAACTTACAACTATCAAACTCCTCTAGGGTTAATGGATAACGCTAACTGCAAGCGGATACGTGAAAGCGTCCTCAAGCCGCTCCAATATCGATTTATTTGGTTTAAGGCATGATCGGTTAATACTTCAACGGCCGTTAGATCATACTATAATTACATAAATAATTTGTGGAAGCATATGCCGATGCTATCGAACGTTAAGTACGACACATTTATACTCCGACTGATGCAACAAGCGCACACACGACACAGTAACACTTTATAACTTTAATTACATACAAAAGGCCACATCACATCATTCAGTCACAAAGCGCGAATCATTCTAAGAAATTAATTTCTATTTTACAAACATAAAATTCATGTTTCCCCGAAACAGTAAAGAGGGTAAGAACGTCTAAATTTTAACTATTAATCCAATGAAATAATCCTAATTATAGATAAAGTTACGTCTATTGTATAGTATCAACTAATTTGTGTCAACTCACATCTTGAATGAGATTTTCGTTTCGAAGAGCCTCTGTTTTCTTTGACAAGTTGGCAAGATTGTGAATTTCACTTCACGCCGCCTACTAGAAAGACACCGTTTATACTATAATTTTGTTCTACACAAATACACTAATTTCCACCAATGTTGTGACTCGATAGCACGACGGACTACAAGAGGAACTGTATCGTGCATTCAAAAAGGTTTGTTACAAATTTTGACCTCTAGATTCTCTAAGTATAACTTTCATATATACAATTTAATTTACATATTACAAACAAATACTGCAATCAATGCTTGAGTACAAAGGTTATTACTACGAGTATTTATCACGAATATCATTATCATTCATAACTTCACCCCTTGAGCAATACAAATTCATACCAAAAATATTTTCTCTCCTTGCTACTTATTAGCCTTAAAAGCGATATGATCATTATATCACAATATTCGTGATTTTACTAAGCGAAAGCATGATTCCATAGCTGAAAATGATAGTGACGTATTAGATGTTATCTCCGATAATGAAATACTTGATGGTGAAGAAAAATCTGATGATGGATTTGGTGCATATGAATAGTACTGGGCTAAGGATGTGAGAAATGGAGAGGCCCATGCTTTTAGTGAGGCTGTTATGTTACACTCCAGTACTGTTAACGGTAAATACTATTTTGATACCGCGGTTGTATAGGCAGTTGAAAGGAAGGTTGTAAGGACAAGGCCATGCAGTTAAGTTCCCGATGGTGTTAAACTCCCTACACTATTCTACTTGAGTCAATAAGTGCTACCACAGACCCTGGAGGAAGGTGCTTGGGAAAGGCTGCATGCAGTTAATAACCAAAAGAGTTAGCGAGAGAGAACCATTTCCTGAATTGATACTTCACCGTTCTACCGATACCTTATTTGAGAGATATGTTTATCGACACTGAATATTTCCATTATTTAACATCAGCTATTGAAATTTTATACATACTTTATATAGGTATATTCACTAATTTACCAATGAGTATATGCAATATTTTTACATATGAATAGCCCTTATGTTGGATAAATTTAGACATCAATTACAATGCGTTTATCTAAACATCAAATTTAAATTAGACTTATTTAGGTGTCTTTCTTTCGGTGGCACAGAGTTCCGAATTTACCATAGGAGTTTGAACTTACAAATATGAGATTTTGTCCTTATAATAAAAAGTAAATAAATATCTATATCACATCTCATTGAAGGAATAACTTTTACTGGCGAGATATCAACAAGGCCTACATGCAATACTGATCTCGCTTTACAGTAAATATCCCTACAACTTGTGTTCTCTAAAATAATTTATTTATTTACAGTCCAAAAAATTGTCGTGCCTTAATGTAAGACTAGATTTTACTACAGAATTTGAAACGTGAGAATTTTACTTAAGTGATGTTATACATAGATTCGTAAATGGGAGTAAGAAATGACATATATCGTTGGATAGGTAACATCAAAATTAAATAACTTTATACACAATATACGATAGAAGAAAATGTCTTAAAGATTCTGGACTCGTTCGAGTAAAGTTTTTGAGTATTTACAAGGTTTAGAAACAGCGGAGTTCCCATCACATTTTCAATGATAAAACAAACACAAAAGATTCACACACTGTCCATTCCATTAAAAGTTCACAAGGAATATTGCACACATTCATCGTTTCTCTTCACGAGCATTACCAAGCAGAAATCTTCGTATTCATGAGCAGTAAGATCCGCGAGCATCCCCTAATGTCTGCCGGAGTTGCCGTTCAGCCGAAGAGGTCGCCACTGTGGCCGCCAATCGTACTATGGCTGCCAATATCAGAAGTCCTCTAACAAGACGGCATCGCGAGGTACCAGACCCTTTTGGTCGCCGCGGCAGCAGAGCAGGTGCTGGTCGTCTACTTCTAGGATGAGACGAAGTCGCTCACCTTCGTTGAATGCTAGATGACCGGAGTCTGATGGTAGCCTGTGCCATAGCGTGCGCACGTATCTGTAGAAGAATTTAAACTTGGCATAAACGTTCTATAGGTACTGTAAACAATGATATCCTGAAATGAAATCAATCGTACCTACCGTAGACTAATATAACTACATTCAAAAGTATCAACATACTCGTATTTTAAAACCTTGTTCATAGGAATACTGAAGGCGGGAAAAATAAAGTAGTTATACAGGGATCACAATTAGGACCAATGAGTTTTATTATTTATAAAACATCTATCTTTGAGTTCATTCAAGTAGGTGAATATTGAGAAGGTTAAAATCACAACATCACGATAATATCGCGTGACCGTACTCACCATAAATAATGTCTATTCTTGAACTTGACTCGAAATCTGATTTGTACAAACGCGGATAGGTATCATGAAATATGCAGAGCCCAAACCCGTTGGAAAGGATAGGATACATAAACAGTTATAAACATGTCAGTCAGAAATATTACGGGCAGTTTTCTTCTCTCAAAATCTTTAAAATAAAACTATGATATCACGCAGGAATTTCATGTCGGTACCTAAACAATTTCAATTTAGCAGCCTAGATTCGAAAATATGACAACCTAAAATTATTTGTGATGGGTTAAGTCTTGTCTAGTCTATGCTCTAGTAGTGATCGATGATATTGTGAAACAAAAAAAAAAAGAAACTAGCAACTCACTTGTGCTTCTGCTGTGTGGTGGCATGATGCGGTCTGGTGGCAGACGACGAGGCAGCTCTTCTTGGCGCGGCGGGCGGCACCGACCGGCCATACGGCAGCGACGAGGGACGCGGCGCAGCACCGCTCTGGGCGTGGGCCAGGTCCACGCGGGAGGTCCTGGCAGGGGCAGAGCAGTTAGAGCTGCATGCTTGATGAGCAGGCGACGGTTATTCGTACGAGTGTCAGTCACATACACATGCTATGGGATTCTTTGGTTTAATGATTAAGGGGAGATTTAGACGTTGATTTCAGAAAGTAAGATCTGTATTGATATCAGATGAAAGACATGTATGCATTAAGTTTCTGTTAGATCTTACTATAGGTTTTAAAATAATAATATTTTTGTATTTGCAAAAAATCAGTATGTCAGTAAATATGGGAATATTAGTTCATACAATTTGCTATCGTTCAATATAATACCATAAATGCACTGTTTTTAGCTCGCAGGAAAGTAATTCAACCACATAATTGTGGTAGTTTCCATTGTTTACAATAACTAATTTTCCTCATAAAACTTCATTCCACATGCGATTAGAGCTATTAAGGTTAATAATAGAATTCGTATCATTGTCTGTTAGTTTTGTTAGGTATTTCCCCACGGTACATACGGTGCTTTCTTAGCATTTGATGGTTTAGCAACACCATTCCTTGGAGTGACAACAGGTTTCGCCACCACGGCTCTCTTCGTAGATGTCTCGGGCAAATGTCTGAAGATGTGCATAAATGTGTAAAGCATAATAGTGCTCTAATAAAAACCCATACCTAAAGCTAATTATTGTATATAGAAGAGAAGTGTCCAATATGAAGCTAGAAATCATCCACCACCGACAGGTCTAAATCTGCAGGTCTAGAATTACGGAAAGCTTATTTCAGTAATATAATATGTAACTACAATAGGTACATACTCGTACTAGAATAAAACTATGTCCATCTACTTATATGAGAGCAAATTATAGGTACAGCGAGAATTTTTATTCATCATAGAAATAATGGCTTATTCAGAACAACACACTGTACAACTTTCCTCAAGGAACATAGTTTGAAATATGTAAAAAATAATTAGTGCTATGCTCCTTGGTCAGTTTCAACTTTAAATCCATATCCTTAACTTTGGTGAATGAAAATTCTTGCTGTATAGACACACACAAGTTTTAAGACAAGAGTATTGCAGACGTCGTCGTTTCAAGTAAGGTTATTCTCTGTGGTTGACTGGTTGTTCCTGTGAATGTCCAATGTCCATGGTCCCCGACACAGGGAATCTGTCATATGGTATATGGAATTCTACGGGGGTCATCAGTGTGATCGTGTTTAGGTACCTGTTAGCCGGCTGCGGTGGCCTCTTGTTCGCTGCTGCGCGCGTGGTGCCCGCGCTGCGTGGAGTGGAGGTGGTGGGGGAGGTGCCCTTGCGCACTGGCACTGGGATGCCGCTGATTTAAAAAGAATTATTATTTAATATTCTAGCTATACCTACAATACTAACAATCCAACCGAATAGGTATCTATCTTAAAACTGGTGATTTGCATTTGTTTGCAAATCACTTGCGTATCCTGCGGTTTTAAACCATTAACGCATACGGGTCCAAATATGATCATCACATCACCAATGTTTGATAATTAATATTTGTTTAGGTAAAAGTAGCTGATTAAAAATTGTGGCTGATTAAATATAATATAAATTTTATTTATGCTCATACTTTTTTGAACGTCATTGTCATTTTCATGTGCTGAGAGACACGGTTTTATAATATTATGAAGTCAGTTCCGCTCATTAACTTCTTCAATATTTCGTTTAATTACTTCCAAGATTATCCAATGACGTCATGTCCCAATTTATTTTTAATCTCCCCACAATGGTTTCTCACGATATCATCGCGAATAAACGTATGTTGGTTCAGTTCAGTGATTCAGAATTTATTGACGTCATGGCTCTTGACTTGATGCAAGGACAATAATTATCAGCTGCTACACTGCTATAGTCGACTGAAGGGCTTGGTAAATATTATACCTTCTTGTGAAATCAACCTACTATTATTATATATTTAAGAGTAAAGATTTCTATCAATTTAACCAAAGTACGATAAACCCCCAACTGCTCTTCTTCAAGAACTTATTTTTTCATCATAAAAACAAAAAAATATAAAAAAAAAATATAAGATCACTCACCGATGCGTATTCTTGGCTGGCGACTGCAGATTCGATGGAGCGTGTGGCCGCACGGGCGATGATACAGGTCTTGGGATCTTTGACCCTCGAGCAGTGGCTGGGGATGTTTCTCCTAAACAAATAATAAAAGAAAATGATTAATTTGTGTCTTATGTAAATGAAAAACACTTTGACAAGAAAAGTGCAGACAAAACTGCGAGAACAAACTTCGAATTAAAAATATTATTTCTTTGGCCTTTGGTTATGCACATATGAAAAACATTAGGTACTCAATGTGCACTCGTTAAATCCGTCAGTTTAAAATGTCTTTATGACTGTTTACAGAGTTGATGTATTTCAACATTGAAAGATGTTTATATTTTAGCATGTAGAATGTAGGTACTTTATGCATGTGATAATGCAATTTCGGTCGCGCAGAATTTGTAGAACTCTACATAACTGGCGTATGAAATGTAACAACTTAAAATATTTGCTTTTTTTATTAACTTTGTTTAAACGACCGAAAAGTAGGTATTATGGCTTTGGTATGTCCGCTAAAATAGTGAAATCGCCAATTCCAAACGAAACGTAGAAAGGAGGTATCTTTGATCCAAGATACTTTAAAATGTCGTCATTATACGTACCTTTTATAGCAGATTACCGTTAGTTTGCCAGACGCTGCTGTTTGTTCAGGGCAAATATAAATCGCACATAATGTGGACGACTTTCTTACCCGATGGAGTGGCAGACGGGCCCTCTGCGTTGCTCATGAGTTCCCATTTGAGCTGGAGTCTGCGGAACTTGCCTCCAGAGGCGTTGCTGTCCTTGCCAGTGTTGTTACTGGTGCAACCGCTGTTATTTCAGGGGAAACGTATGAAGATGATGTTCTTACCTGATGGAGTGGCAGTCGGGCTTTCAGCGTTGCTCATGAGCTCCCATTTGAGCTGGAGTCTGCGGAACTTGCCTCCAGAGGGGTTGCTGTCCTTACCAGTGTTGTTACTGGTGCAACCGCTGTTATTTCAGGGGAAACGTATGAAGATGATGTTCTTACCTGATGGAGTGGCAGTCGGGCTTTCAGCGTTGCTCATGAGCTCCCATTTGAGCTGGAGTCTGCGGAACTTGCCTCCAGAGGCGTTGCTGTCCTTGCCAGTGTTGTTGCTGGCGCAGCTTCCCGCAGATCCTGGTCGCCATTGCTCCTCGCCACTGGTATCCAGCTAGAGAAATATGAAGCAAGTGAAAATCTACACTTCTCATACATTGAAACAAAAATCTATGGTTAGAAGGGTTCTAACCATAATTCTTCTTAATAGGAAGAAGACGGGTAAAGTGTTATTTTTTAAATGTATAATTATGTTATATCTAAGTACTTAATCTAAAAACACTGTTGCACAAATAGGGCAAAATAATAAACTAAACATAAGAACGTGCACAAAACATAGGACCCTCAACCAAACAAAAGTTAAACAAAACCACTCTGCAAACAACGCAGTTAAAAGCAAAGCGCTCGCTCGTAACAAAAATAAAACGACCTGAAAACAAATAACGAAATCATAAAATTATAAATCGGCTACGAAACGAAGCACATCCAGTGTCACACAAAGCTCCGCAAGTTACCTTTGCGTCGTTGCCGGCTTTACTTGAGGGTTTATTGTTCTCGAGACTATCAGTGTAATCATCGCTGTCATCGAACACGAGACGGTCGAACGCTTGCATCAATTTCGAACCCAACTGCACCCCCGACCATCTACGATTTGTCTCCAATTCTATTCTACTGTTGTTCGGGCAAAGGTCATATCCGATCATTGCCGTTGGATTCATACACGACCGAGGCCTGCTGTTGCCCACGGTGGTTTTCACATTTGCTGAATCGTTCAAAAGGTCGGGAGTTGAAGGTTCTTTGTTTTTTGGCTCTTTATGTCTCATGATAACACTGGTCTGGCAGTCGTCACTCGAAAGCCCGCTGGACTGCATCGAGCGCACCAACTTCAGCAGATTCCGCTGGTTCAGTGTTAGTGGTGGGTTAATTGTAGTCGGCTGTTAAATACACCAAAATCTCTTTAAGATTCATGCATCATGCCATCCACGGTTAGTTAGAAATGCCGTCCTTGTCGACTGAGATCGATCGTTCAGCCATGCCTTTATTTGCATTTTATGGAAGCTGTGCACGAAAGTAAACGCTAAAACGGTCCGTACACAAATATGCCGTGAACAGTGAATCGGAAGCACATGCAGTAAACAATAAAATGCAAATAAAGCGATGTCTGTTTAAGTAGGCGGCGGCAGTTTGACGATAAAGGTTACGTTATAAATATGTGAATTTATGTGACTCGTCAAAATAGTCAATTTTATACTTACCTATGGCATGTATGAGTCAGACAACAAATAAGATTAGTAGTCCTATCATCACCTAAGTTAGCAAAATTAGTCTTACCCGACTGGCGGCACGCATGTCGCTCTCGATCTTCTTGAAACTCCTGTGCAATTCCCGCATCTCGAACATGAGGTCCAGTGAGAAGGGCAGCAGCCTGAGCGGTTCAAGGCTAGCCAGCAACGTATCCAAGAGGGCTCTGCAGCGCGGCTCGCCGACACAACCTGCGAGGACCAGGGAATCAGGGCCGTAGTGTTTGGCCAGCACGGATTCTCGTGTCCTGACGTATGATACCCAGGCGTCCACTGATTGCGCACTGTTGGGAAAAAGAAGTTTTCGTTGATATATTTTTCACGATTTTATGTAGGACGTTATACCTAACTATAAAATCCAAGCAGAAAAGATAGATACTCACTTTAGAAGTCCCAGAATGAATGCGTTGAATTTAACCAGCCCTTCCGTGACAGCATCTTCGCTGTTGATTCTCAGCACTAGCTCGTTCAAAGATTTAGTAATGGGGCCTTGTCTAGCAGTGGCCTCGACCATTTGCCAAACTGAGTTGTTGACCGCCCCAAAGGAAGTCTCGATGTTCTCTTTGAGACCGTCTCTGAACACGGCATATAGAGCTGGGCATAGCGCGTTTAGTGCAATTTTAGGGCAAGCAGGTGACTGTTTGGAGTCGCCAAGGAACGCTAGCTCAGCCTGGTCCATTGCGGTCGAGAAGTGCTGGATCATCATTTCTACTGCGTCAGTCACGTTGGAGACTAAAGCTGCAAAATTACAGTATATTCATATTTTTCTCTGAAATGTAGGATTGGAAATTATTATCCTTAGTCAAATTTTAATTATTTACCTCTCTTTTGGGAAACATCAATGATGTCATATTTTGTTCTTCCCTCATTATGAACTGGACTTCCAAATTCGTCAGGGCTAGTTTCCGCCTCTTCGCAAATCGGAATCTCCGCCAGATTTTTGCCCTAAAATATGGGAAATTATTTCGTAAAAGTTTGTTTGTTTAAATATTAGATAAAAAATGGTAACAAAGTGAAAATGTATAATGAGAAAAAACAAATTAGGTATTTGAATAAAAAATATAAATGCATAAAAAATATTATACATCAACAGAATATTATAATTGAAAATAAAAATAAAGAAACAATAAAAAAGAAAGAACCAAAGGTACTTACAGAAATAAACAAAACAAAAATGGTGTCGATAATGGCAGCAGATGTGAACCAAACGCAAGCTTTCTTACCTGGTAGTGCCTCTGTGCTATCACGGCAGAAATATTGGGTGAGTTGGGTGGCGTGCTCAGACTCGCTGCCTTCAGTTCTTCCACCGGCTTCAACAGCTGAGCTGGCTGGCCTTCCACTTTACCCTCAGATTTCTGCGCAAAGCTCACAGACTTTTTACTATTACAACTGCTGCCACTAGATTCCGTCGACCTTTGGTTCTCTTCTTGAGATCGTTTCATTTGCAAAAACTTCGTCACTTGACTTCTTACCTTTTGTACTTGGTTCTGATCCCAATCTTCCATGTTTTGACAGTTGAACCCGCTGAGTTTCAAAAACTCTTCAAGTTGCTGTAAGTCAGCACTGCTAATAAGTGCTCCCGGAGGCGGGAATTCTGTGTACTCTAGTTTCTTTGTTCTCGGTTTCGGCAGCGGTGGTGTATGCGGTCTATGGTATTTCAGTTCATTAGATTTTCCTGATTCTAGGCTACTCTCAGTACCGACACCCTCATCTTGGTAATACTCATTATAATCAGCATCTTTCTCCGCGGCATCGAGGAATTGCTGGGACAGTCTTTTAGCCGCCAAATCATTGTTTTTCCTATAATCGACATTTTGATTCTGTAAATAATAGGGTTCCTGGAGCGATCTCCTCTTTGTTTTGTGTTCTGTTGCAGCTGTCATGCAAACTATTGGATCTTGTATCAAATCATCCATTTCAAACATACTGTAACGTTTTGTACTTGATTTGCGAGTTTTATCCATAGATTTTCGCAGAATACTCTTTGGTAAAGGTGGTCGTGGCGGCACTATTTCTCCTTGTTTGGTAAGTCGAGTTTGCTCCGCCAATGACAGAGATCGTTTAGGAATAGTGGGATTGCTTCTCTGCCCATCATTGTTGACGCAGCTAGCCTCCGAGCTAGTGGCACTGTCGTAGCGATAAACGAATAATGGGTTAAAGTTTCCTGTTGGAGCGGGGCTATTCTGTGCTGAGGAATCGGTCAACATTGTAGACGAACCTCTATATCCAGAAGATGGCTGAGTTGCAGTACTTGAACTTGAAGATACAGCTGTCGCGTTCCCTAAATTATTGCAATCACAGCTCATTGGTCTTGCCTTTGACTTAGAGGAAGGAGTTGCAGTGCAGTATTTATCGATGCATTTAGCTTCCTTCTCTTTTATATGTTGCATCAGCTCTGGTACTTCGGACAACAATTGCTTGCACTCAGCAGGTAGCAGGAAGTTAAGAGAGTCCCAGTCTTTGATGTGACCGAGACCTTTCTTCTTCAGCAATTCGACATCATTACAAGAAAATGGCCGTTTGCCTTTGGGTTGCAGCCTATTTCTTCTGTTGTCACTTGGCTTAGCAGCGATATTCACTTTAACTGGATTCAAGTAAATGTTCGGTCTTCCATTTAAGAAACTAATATCAGGCAACGTATAACTCGGATATAAAATAAATACAGGTTTTTCGACATCACCTTCTTTGAGTTTTTCCAAGAATGAGGGCTCTACTACTTTGAATATTTCTCTCTCGACTGCTCTACTCGACATTTGCATACTGGATGTTTGTATACTTCTATCAATTGTAACTGCATCTAGATGAGTGGAAGTCATTTTATGCTCACATGCATCCTTTTGTAACAATCTGTTCATCCTCGTTATTTGTGTTCCCTCGGATTCCGAACAACTTGAAATGCTGACACTTGTCGCGGAAGATTGCGAAGAATATGACTTTTTAGTACTCCTATGTTTAGGGCTGTTTGTAAAGTTTATGTTAGCTCTCTTAAAGTGTTTATTTACAGTTGCATATAAGGGAGCTTCACCGTCACTTAGTTTACTTCCGTCTGCATTTTCTTCTTCTTCTACCAATACTTCATCGTATACTCTGTTATTGTAAGGATGTGTAGCTGGGATCTCTTCATAGACTACTGTAGTAACTTCCTCTGTTACTTTGTTAGGTAATTCTGCTTGGGGTCGCTCAGTGATTGAGTCCGATGTTTTAGGTTCTCCAATGGACTCTCCACTTTCTCCCCCCGAGCTAGACGGCCAGCATTCTGACCGATCTAGCTGATCCATACTGACGATGCCATCGTTGCTCATACTTTTCTGCTTCATAAATAACTTGACTAAATTAAAGGATTGCTTCGGTTGACTCTTATCTGAAGTAGTTTGTTCGGTTGAAGATGTGCTCATGGGTTCAGAGTGTTGGCTTCCGTGTGATCGGTGCTGTGAAACATCATAAACCTTCATGCATATCGGATTGCCATTTAACCTCTGGTTCGCCGAGAAAGAGTCGACCTGGAAGCATGAAAGTGTTAATTAGTAAGGGCTACAAGGTCAAGTGTACATTTCATTATTTGTTTTTTAACAGTTGTTATGAGGTAGTAATTTGTACTAACCGTTGAATTGCTCAGTGCATTCGAGTTGATGGAACTGCTCATGAGCTTCCTTCTGTACAGGTTTGGTAAACTTTGGCTTTTGATCACTGAGTTGTTCATTTCGTTTGTTGCATCAGTCCCGTCGTTTGAATCTTCATTATTGTTTCCCGATGGATGTCTGTAATTTAAAAACATATAGATTTATAATAGGCATAAATCGTAAACTAGATCAATGATACTACACAATTTTATTAAGTTAGTTAAGTTTCTTACCTCCTTAACGGCGAATCTCCAGTTTGTTTCTTAAGCTTACTCCACGTAGTTAATCCTAAATCACTTCTAGCCATAGAGGTTGTTAACTTATTGGTTAGTTTCCTACATCTTTCTAATAATTCTAAATTCCTGCGCGTTCTTTCATCGTTATCTAAAGTTAAGTTATCTTCTTCCTTCCCAAGTTTGTCTGAAAAGAATAAGAAATATGGTGATGAGGGACTTGCAAAGTACAATTTCTATGAATCATCCAGTTTATCATTCGGAAGTCAACACATTAACTCACTGTCGTACCACATCACATGGTTTGTGTTTACGCAATTTTTATTTACAATTCACATATTTCCCTGATAAAGAATATGTCACTTTAATTCTGAGTAAAAGTCTAAGTAGAACATCTAGAATGTTACACAAGGATTCATATTTCACCCTTCCTTATTGAGCAAAACTTTTGTTCCAAAACAAAACTGATTAAGTTTCTTTAGACCACCAAAATACACAACTGAGCATGTTCATTGTGGTGTAGGTTACAGTAATAAAATATTCCAAAACGTTAACAAGAATCAATTCTATATCTGATTTAGATGCATAAAAATATAAAAAAAATATATAAGGCGTTAAAAAAATTAGCTAATCAAACTTGAGCATTTTTTTTACACCCGGTAATTACCATGTTTGTGATTGACGGCAAGCTCGGCACACTCGCTGTCCTCAGAGTAGGTGGTGAGGCTGCCCTCGAAGGCGATGGTGTAGTTGTCCTTGTTGGCCTGGCAGGTGAGGATGAGGTCCTGCTCCGTGGGCAGCTCGCAGTCGAGACTGTCCACGCTAAAATGCACGCCATGGACACCCTCCTTTACAGGCGAGAACAGCAGCTCAGACTTGCAGATTGACATCGTGTTGATGGAACCGACGGATTCTTCTCCCTGTTATAAAAAAGTATATTGTAGACTATACGCAGGAAATACCTATAATTGGTGGAATTGACCGACTCTTGTCCCTGTTATGAAAGCATTGCGTTTTAGATTGTACAAGTGTAGGAAATAGAATCGCCTGCGGTCGCGTAAACTTATTGAGTTATCTGTGATACGGACGCCGCCGTATCGTTTTCTTTGTAATCGAATGTAGGTAGGTAAATAAAGGTGTGATAGGTATGTACCATTAATATTGGTATACATAGGTATGCATTTAAATACATAGGTATAGGTACAATAAACGGAGTGTTTTAGCTCTTCTCGCTCAAATGAACAGTGAAGTGCAAGGTGCTGCCTACGCGTAAAGCATATCGACTATCAAAGTCGAATGCTATAAGTATAGGTGCATACTTATGTAGGTAGATATTTTGTGGCATGTTTATATACAGTACAGTACAGTATCAAAATAACACCGCCCGCATTTTCGTTAACCTCACGAAGGTGGATTTAATAAGTCAACGGGGGAGCTGAATTGATTTGACTCTGCTTGAAAAATGAGAACGGAGGACTTACAAGTGTCACCCTACGAAATCCTTAACTAAGCCCCCATAATACCACCATGAGCCACCATTGATTTACTATAAATCTGGTTCGTTTAAGGAAAAGTGTACCAGGAATGCATAGATGAAACGCAGCAGTATTCCCAAAAGGGAATTCCAATGATTTCGTAACGTAAACTAGCTAGAACATAAACATTTATGCTGCAAGTATAATTCGGGACACGGATGTAACGCGGACTAAATTCAGTGTAGGCGTCCACTTCACTGTTGCTACATGCAGTTTGAATCAATGTACAGTCGACCTACTAGTTAGGGTACCACGACCGTTCCAAACTGATGAAGTTTTCGGGTAATTGTTTATGCTTTTCTAATGAAATTTCGTATAATTGCGCAGGTTACAACTGTACAAGTATATCAAAATGTATCTGAATATATAAATAAACACCCAAGAAAACTCCATCGGTTTGGTTTGGAGCAGCCCTGTTACCTTAACTACTCCATTCATTATTAAAAAATAATTCCTGCCATACTAAAATGACCGTTTTAGTATAGGGAAAATTATTGTTTAATAATGAATGGAGTATAGTTGGTTGACTGTACATAGGGCAACGCAGTCCACTGGCCTATCTTCTAGTGCTACTGAGACAGAATTTTGTTGGGTTCTTTATAGTAGGTTTAAATTACCAAAAATATATCTGTGACATCTTATTTTAACAACTTAGAAAGTAAAGAGCGAAAGGGCACAGCATACTTATGCGTTTCCGTGTGTATCTGCTATCTACCGGGTGCAAGGGACAGCGTACCAGAAATTGCTCAGTCAACGAAACTGAACAACTTTCACCAAGAAATTCTTTCAGAAAAAGAATTACTTTCCCATACAAAATGACCACCTCGGTCAGACAATTTAGGCTCGTATTTATAAAGCGATCTCAAGATTGAGAGCAATATTAAGTATGGATTTGACAGGTCGTTTTGTACTGAAATGACATTTCTGATACGTACTCAAACTCGCTGTCACTCTTGAGAGCTGATTATAAATACGGGCCTTAAATGGTAAACCCAAAAAAAAAAAACATTTCCTGAAAGAATTTCCTGGTAAAAGTTGTTTAGTTTCGTTAACTGAGCAACCCCTATCAGTTTCTGGTGCGCTGTCCTGTCCCTTACACCCGGTATATGCAAATCTATTAGTGGCAATGATCTATAATTATTTTATGTCATCTAATTAGGTAATTATTGCAAGATTGATTGCTATAAGCATAATGGACGTGTCTATCAGTGCAGTGTTTATGCTTTTTCAGTGACCTTAAGGAGGGAAGTACTCTAAATCGGGCTAAACACGGTCCGGCATTTGACTTTGTTAGTATAGTTAATAGTTGAATTTTCAATAAATCTATATATGGTTAGCTTCTCTAAAATATGGAGAACAACTAGATTCATACATATAATCTAAAAATACTATGATTACACCAGGAAATCATCAGAAATATCATGAAAAACTGGCGTCTCAATGCCGAATTTGAACAACTGTGACATTTCTATGAGCTTAGAAACAGCAAATGTTATATCGAAATCACCGTATAATTATGAAGAACATCATAATCAACTCTGTTTTTCAATACTTTTTGTATACATTGAGATATATGCAAAAATATATGAAATCGGCTTGAAACAGCCCCATGCTAGAAAAGGACAGAGCGCGCATTCTGTCATTGGTTTGAAAGGGACAGTTGCCGCGAGCACATAGACCCTTAATGTCTTTAAGATAACATTATTTTCTTGTAATAATATCTATTAATAATCATGACTCTTATAATTTCATTATAATTAATCAATAGAAGTCAAAAGAACATAAACATGGTTCTAACTCCGTCATCAAAAATAAGTGCAGTCATACGACTAAGAACAAAAAATGCATTCATAAAGTCTAGGACACAGGAGTTCTTTATTATATAACACATGACTAATAACTTTTTATTTTACTGCTTTATTTTTTTTTTTTCAGGACGAGTAAGTACCATGTGTAGCTACTAAAGTACTAATAAACATTTAAATGGCGGGGGCGGCTCGGTAGTTGTTATCAATTTGCTCCTTTCCTGCTCAAAATGAGGTCACAATTATATGTTATGTATGATACATAACCGCGAATTGTTATTTTGCATTCCTATTTTATGACGTATGTATAAGTCCAAGTACTTTGACATTTTAATTTGACGAACATTTGTATGAGGGTGGTATACTCTGCTGATTAAGTAGGTAATTAACTAAACTTTTAATTAAGTAAACAAACAAATAATTATAATACAAATAAGATAAATAAAGGAACTGTGTAAGCATTGTTAGTGAAGGTAAGATTTTGGATGAAAGTTAAAAGGAAGCGATTAGTTAATAATGATAAAAATAAATAGGTACTTAAGTACAAATTGTGTTTAACAGGCTAAAGTGTTATTGCAGAGTTATTTAAGTACGTTTTTAACAGATAATGTGAATTATGTTAAGTATGTTGTTAAACAAAAAAATTATGACAATGAAAAGTATGAAGTAAAATATTAATTGATATTGTTGACTTACTGAATAATATCCATTATTACAAGAATCCCAATCGAACTCAGTCACACCCATTTTTAAACCGTTCAGTTCATAAACTGTCCTAAACTTGATCTCACATTACACCTATAACTATATAGCTAACTATAAACACATTTACAGTCTTTTGTAAGCTTATATCACCAGTAATCACTCAAAATAGTCCATAGGGTATATCTGATTATCTCACGCACACACAGTTTTCAATAAGGTTCTTGGAGTCTAAGAAAATCTTAGAAAAGTAGTCTGTGAATGGCTTCATAGCGATCAGTACGCACTCCCGCAAGCCCAGGCCACGACTGGGGCAGCGGGGATATTAATTTTAATATTAGACTCAACATGTGGCTCTCAAACTATACTACAAACACCAACTTAAGCACTAAAAAAACACGAATGTCACTTGCCGGTTTTAAAGCTTCGAAATTTAAACTGACCGAACGTACATTCAAAATTCTGTTCTAAATTTAAATCGCACTTCGCACGTCTTATCACTGCACAGTTAGGAACTCGACTATTATCAAACTAGAGCGTTGGAAGATTGATTACAAATTGTTCACAGAACTTAATTAGTGTGTTTAGGGCATAATTAGCGCCTTCTTCGGCAATCCTTCACGGTTAGTTGCTATGAGCAGTGCAGTATGGGTGCAATCAGGTAGGTACTCTTTGTTCCTATGAATAGTGCTTTGTGTGAAATAAATAAAGAATTAACACTTATTAAGTAATGACTTGCACCATTGTTAAGGCTCTAAATATTCGGTATCCCAATTAACAATTTCAATCTTGACCCCGAAGAGCTTTCTTTGAATATTGATTTAGATCTTACCTTTCAATAACTGACCAACAAATAATTCACTAAGTCAGATTACACAATCCAATAAAGTTTTATTTTGTCTCGTTTCATTACACTTCCTCCATCGACATTTATTGCACTTTCTTAGACCACACATACGGACAATTAAATATAGCGCACTCACACAGAGATATAAGCAGGGACGACTGTGTGACTGGGGGGAATAACGAGCTCAAATGATTGACGCAATCCACTGAGGGATAGGACCGAGTATTTGTACGTGTTACTTTTTCAGATTATTCTGTATGTACTCGCTTCTTTACTTATACAAGCCACGGTGACAGGAGCAGTGTTTGAGAAATGTAAATCATCATCTTTTCGTGTCAAAAATTCTGGCAAAAGACGATGCAAAACCGTAGCAAGGGCTGCCAAACTGCCAATGAATAATCTATAGGTACATATAATAAAATTGTAACAGGTCGATGTCTGTACATGGGAGATAAATAAGGAAAAATAAATTTTGTGGTCTCTAATAATGCTATAGAAGCCAAAAATACCGTTTTTAGATTTTTTGTCTATCTGTCTGTTTGTTCGCGTGTGCTACGTAAAAACTACTGCACCAAATTGAATGCGTTTTTTTTTGTTGTATTGCTGAAGGTCTAACTTGAACTGTCATGTTTAGTTTTTTTTTTTCAAAATTCCACCTGTAAGTCGAGATATAAAAAAAATGTGATGGTCATTAAAAATACTTTTTTGCTACTTCATCCTATGGGATACTATTATGAAAGAGGAGTAAATCCTGAGTTCAAAATATAGTACATGTAAATATTACAATAATACTAAACACAAGAAAAATAGTTTTTTGATTTTTGATTGGGCACAAGGTACGACTAGCGCCATCTATTGATAGCTTAGCTACAACAAGTGTCCCATGATTATGTTTGATTTTTGTTTTGTTACGTCAACTACTGGACCTACCTGGCAAGAAACAGGTTAGATCCTGGATAAGACATATAACCCGGGAAAATACTTCATTGCCACGGAAAACTCATTTAACGCGGAAGAAACTGCGGGCAGAAAGCTAGTGTCTAATAAATCGTCATCACAGCTCGTATAAATGCTTCCTCACCGAGGAGGATGAGCTTACCCTGAAGTTTTTGGCCTAATGACTTCTAAAACATCATCGGGAGATGAAGTCGCTGATAGCTACCTACATCCAGGAGAAAAAATTGACAGCTGGCATAAATTGCCCATAATATGGCTAGTTATTACACGGACGGATTAGGACGTTGTTTTGGAAATGAGAAAGTCTTCCGGAATCGCTAAAGGTTGAATCTACAGGTAGCGGCTACTTGAGATTCCTTGGATGTTCTACACACATTGGCAGCATGTATCGTTTGAGTGCCTGAATCATCAACATCAGTATGAAATATTTTTTCTGTTCCGATATTATCGTTCATACTCATCCCATTCGTTGCCAACACTAGCACAACCAATACACGCACACATGCTCAAGATCTTATTATATCTTTACTACATCCCGTGGGACCAACGTACTTTGACCAGGAAGTCTTGTTGTGAATGCTGGCCAAGTCTGTGACTTTCTAGCCAAGTCTAACTGCATTTACAATGTGCATGTGTGCGTCCTCCCGGGACAGAACGGTTAATTGAAGAAGCGTGACAGTCTTCAATTATATTTGTAATGCTCTAATTGAATTGACATAGCGATTACTGTGGTCGCTGGGCTTTCTTTTAGGTTTTTGAGAACAAGTACATTTTCTTTTCAAAGATATGCAAACATATCTACCTATCTATCTAAATAGTCTAATCTAGACTAGAGGTAGGTAATGATATAGTAAATTCTATCTAGAATAACCTGTAAATCTATCTAGAACTAAAATTTTATTAATATTAAGCGACTTTTACAAAACTATTACCTATATTTAAGAATGTCGATGCAAAATATTTTTTATAACACATTTGCTCGTAAAGGGTCTCTTATTACACCAATTTCAATATTGTATTGTATCTTATTACGTACTTGTGCGTAATCGTAATGTAAAATGCACGAGTGCTGTAAAACACACGAGTTTTTTTTTTTTTTAGGTAAAACGCACTGTTTATTGAACGGTACTTTTTTAAATCTTAGCAAAGAGTTTTTATGTCAGAAAAGTGGTAAACGTTTTATGAATAAATTTAACTTTGGAAGATAAAATATAATGACTAAACATTTCATTCTTTAATTTAATTAATTTTGACAATAAATTTCAACCATTTATCTGTAACAAATACATAAAAATATTAATTTAGTTTATTAGTAATACTGGCTGTTTTTGTGCCTTTGCCTAAAAAAAAGCGCTGCGCGATATATACTAGGTAATCTGTGGATGCGCGCGCATCGCTAATTTGTGAACGAGTAAAAATTTATTCTTCGCGTTTTTTCTTTTCGCTGTATTGTTTTAATTTTTTTAGCTATTTCCTCGCAAATATGTTATAAAACGTCGTACGATATACTTGCGGTTTGATAATTACAGCCTCTGCTTTCTTGTGGCCCTCGCCTACGGCTCGGGCTAGCAATATCGCCTCGGCTGTAATGATCAACCCACCGCACTTATATCGTAATGTACTATTAGGTATAAAACAACATCCAATAACTTAATAAGATATTTGAAAGTAGAATTCTATACGTATGACATGACATCTAGCGCCTTTATAGAGAATCACTCTTAAAAGTTGAACTCACGTCCATGCTCTCGTTTAACTCTACCCAGTAGTGGCTCTACTAAAGACTGAACTGAACGCTGTTCGGTAGATGGCGCTGGTCTAAGAAATATTGAATAATATAAACGTTATATGACAATAGAGAATAATGATGGATTAAACAATATGAATGATGACAAAAACATCTAGCTGATAACACAAAAAGTATGTATAAGAGAGTCTAAATGTGATCACTATGAAATTTTTAAGCATCTGAGTGAATTGTAAGATTCGAATGAAGATTGCTACAAGATTATTGATGATTACAACGACTATGATAAAGAGAAGTGTAGTGACATTGAACAGCAATATGGGGCGAACCTGAAAACTACTGTCGGTGAGACTGAACGAGCCATCCAACCGAAACTTTTCCATGAGCGAGCTCGAGATGCTCGCGAACATCTCGCCGCGCGGGTTACTCTGCAATACACCATACATGTCACCCAGATATATGAAACTGCAGGTATAGTAGTAGAGACAAATTCTGTAGAACATGATTTTAGCAAATAAGATGAAATCTTTTTAAAAATAAATTTTCAGAAAGAATTTACTGGAAAATTCTGGTGTGAGTATATTCGCTAACATTAGCTATCGCTAGGGCGATTTAAGACCATGATAAAATTGTCGGAGCGTTGCGTGCCAGTTGGCAATATGCCTTTTTAGATTGGGAAGCATGCCCTACAAAATTTGTCCCTATTGTAGCTTTAAAATAGAACTGAAAATAAACAAAACATAATATAAATAAAATAGGCAATAAACGTAAATATATAAAGAGAAATAAAGGAAATGGTTAGTTTCCAACACCGTTATTAGAAGGTGATCAGAAAGATTTATTAAGAACCATAACCAAAGATCGACCTCGCGACCGAATTCTCACGTCTTGAAGAAACGAATTGTCGCTGTGAATGGCTTGATTTATAAGGTCAAATTCTGTCTAATATAGCAAATGCCATAACATAACTAACATTTTCTTCGATCTAGATGAACTTAATTAACTACGAATTTGATTGTCTAGATCTAGAGTATTCCGTTCTTGTTTCGCAAGCAAAAAAAACATTATTCAACTTTAAACCTATGAGAACTTGCGATATCTTGATTGTACTTTTTTATTTGTGATAATTACAGTTTTAAAAAGTTTAATTTTTCGAGGCATATTCATTACGGACGACAATGGCAGAATTATGATAATTACTCGTATTAACCTCTCCACTGTCAAGTGCTCTCTCAGAAAAAAACTTTATCTGGATTTCATTACATTGCAACACGCAGGGTTTAACGAATTTACTCGGACTTTTACGAGAACCTCCTGCAAGGTTTCTCAATAATTCTTACTTTTTATGTCTCGGGTCGCGTGAGATTCTTTTGTATGCCTTCGTCC
This sequence comes from Scrobipalpa atriplicella, assembly GCA_029255725.1. Taxonomy (NCBI): domain Eukaryota; kingdom Metazoa; phylum Arthropoda; class Insecta; order Lepidoptera; family Gelechiidae; genus Scrobipalpa; species Scrobipalpa atriplicella. The sequence goes on from JARACY010002172.1 coordinate 25,650, forward strand.
TTATTTTCAACATCCTGTACTGTAACCGTAAGAGTCGACAATTCTTGCTTATTTCGTATTTAAACAACTTTTATGACTTAATTGCCAAATGCTGTGTCATTTTTAATTTCGGTAATAAATTGTAGTAATAATTCTCTAGACATTGCATATTATATTAATGAACACATTCCATTGTTTTAAAGTCGTAAAAAGATGCATCAATCGTATCACGTTTTTTTCACCAGAAACTAACAGCTTGCAAACCTCACGGTCAATGGATCTGCGCATTGACCATAGCGTTATGTAGGTGAAGTGTATCAATGCACAAATTCTACATTTATTTCTACTATGTTTATATAAATTGTTTCCTATTTATATAATATTATGAAAATTCGTTTTCTACTTTTTAGTTTCAACAATACGGGGTGTAAGGGACAGCTTCTCGCAAACTGATAGAGGTTGCTCAGTCAACGAAAATGAACAACTTACGCTAGGAGGATAATAATAAAAAATATTTTTTACTTTCCCATACCTCAATTTTTCTATTCCTGAAAGAATTTCCTGGTGAAAGTTGTTCAGTTTCGTTATCTGAGTAACCCCTATCAGTTTGCGGAAACCTGTCCCTTACACCCGGTATACTTTTCCTAGATTGACATTTAACAATTCTTGTTTTTTTGGTTTTCTGGGATGACGACAGGTTTTTGGTTCTCAACCAAATCCTATTATTTTTTAGTACTTACATCATGAGTTCTTTCATCATTGATAGTGTCGCGCGGCAAGTTTGCGGTCATGAGGAGAGCGTGAATATCCTCAGTTCTGAAGCTCTCCATGTCGGCCTCGGCCAGGTTGGCGTCCAGGTCCCTGGCCAGGTCGTTGTAGCGAGACGTGAACTCGAAGCGGGAGGCCAGCTCGCTTATGCCCTTGTACGAGGCCGACACGGAGGAGAGGACCGATTGGTGGTGGCACGAGCCGTCTCGGAAGATCGGACTGGAATAGAAGAGATAAGTACCTATACAAATTTGAGTAAATTGAAAAACAAAGATTAATTTGATTTGTGGTTAGGTTAGGCTACCATTATAAATATTATAATATAAATATTACGTTACCATTATAAATTGTCTTTCTATAACTTTATGGTATCCACCAAAAACATATTGCTACATTTTAGGTATCTAGACCTACAACAAATTCTGTGGACTTGTAGCTTTGAATCAATATAATAATCTTTGAATCAAGTTTCTAAAAGAAGTTTCTTGTTTTAATGTTATACTATAATCACAAGATGATCTCACTCCTGTTTGGAAAAGATATAACAGATTATCTGAACATGACGCAACGTCTGGAAAACTAATCTGTAAAGGGAGTGACGTGACGACATGGATATTTCCAAAGACACGGGTTGACGGGCCTCGTTACCATCTATCACCCGGTGTCATTTCCAGCTTGTTACCGATTGACAGATTCGGGCGACCTTATTCCAAAGAACATGTTTCTTTTTAAGGCAGGTGCTGACTTAAAGCGATATCTGTCTGTTAGCTGGAAAGACAAGGCAACATTGTTTCGGCTTTTGAAGAGGTGACATTTAGAATATGCCCCAGTTCAAGAGAATGGAAGGTCCTGTGAGGTTCTTGTTTATTTGAAGTTACACATACATGCACATACATACTTATGTCCATATAATGATATAAAATTTGATGCAAGGTTGTCAAATATATTTGGTAACGACTGCTAATCTGACGACTGCATTACATTAAAAAGACGGAAAAAGCACACTCACTTGTAGTCGAGGAACCAGAGGTAGCCGGAGTTGTCGCAGTGCGCGTCCAGCTCATCGTGGGTCGAGTGCTGGCTGCCGGCTAAGCTGGTGTTGCTGTTGCAGTCCTCGTCTACGCTGGGGCTCGCCGCCTTCAGCCCCAGCCGCGGCGGTGGCCCTGGAATTTAAGAAAAATATTCCATTAGATACAAGAAATCAACAAAAATCATGTAGGTAGGTACTATAATGCAATGATAATGCTGTTCACTTTTCAAACATTCTAAAGTTTTGATTTAAAATTATGGTGATTAGAGTGTTTGCTGTTTTAATCTTAATGAAAATAAGAATCATTCGCACTAGGTGTCTACCTCCGTGGGTGTAAGCAAGGTTCCTTATTATTTAGAATCCTACTTCGTGTTTTCTTGCCGCGTGGGTTGCATTTGTTTACGCTAACACTGAAATGGTTTTCTGGTATTTGAAATCGGAATGTGTGTGTGGCTAGCCGACGCATCCTAGAAGCACACAAAATTACCAACGAGAGTCCAACCATAAAATTGAAAGGCGCCAAATGTCCCGTTGTTCAAATAACTATCGATCTATTGGTTGAGAGTGGCTGTAAACCAAAGCTATATAAACCGCTGGACCTAGCAGCTAATAAAATACTAGTTTATAGGCTAGGGAAGATAAATATAGCCCTCTGGCGCCACATTAGGCCGTCGAGGGCGAGCTATTGAAACGCTAAGATGTTGTTTATAAGACTGCGGCGTGGGTGACATGAGACCGGGCAATTCCTTATAGGGCAACTTGGCGCTTCCAGGGAACGGCTTTAAGGAAAACTGCATTACAAAGTTACCCATTTTATTAGAATTGCAAGAATTCGAATATCGTAAACTGTTAGGTGTGCGACCCGTTGTGAGGTCTAAGAAAGTGCAATAAATGTCGATGGAGGAAGTGTAATGAAACGAGACAAAATAAAACTTTATTGGATTGTGTAATCTGACTTAGTGAATTATTTGTTGGTCAGTTATTGAAAGGAAATGAGGCATTAAATTACGGTTTTTATGAGGAAGTTAATTGCATTACTGTAGGCTTGAAGTTGAAGCAGTCTGTAACCTAGTTTCATAAGAAGTTCTAGACTTCCCGTATGAATTGTCTACAATCATCTAATGGCCTTCAAGCTAGCAGACAGTATAGATAGACTTTGTGATCGGGGCCAGTAAGGCTCATGCTTAACTTCGTCACGCAAGTACTGACTCATCCGTGATACATGCGCTGGAGTGACTGGCCAGCCAATTGCTTTTTGTTGCTACACAGAATCAAAGGTGAATATTATTGAAACATTGAAAACGTAAGCCAACCCAGTTTTGGTTTGCTACACTTCGACTAGTGATTCATCTCTTAATTACCAAAATGGGTGCATGACTCTCGTGTTGAGAAGTCATCGACTGACTAATATAAAATACTCCTCTTGTAACTTCTACCTATCAATACCGCACCTTAGTTTTACCTACTGTCTTTTGTATGTAAACAAACAATAAAGAAAGCCGAAGATTCTCCAGAATGTCGTCTTGTGGGTGTTGCAAGTCCAGTGGTGCCCGACGACCATAAAAACGACATCCAGCAAAGCAAGCAACTACCATTAGTTCTCACTATTCTATTTCGTTCTGAATAATACATTCGAGAATCCGAGGTAGTGCAGTATATTATCGCATGTGCTGAACCAGCCTAAAGTGGGCGGGCACACTGCATTAGTTCATTGCCTCAATTTATGGCCGAGATGGCATCTTTCCGTCGCAATGCACTGGAATTTTAAGTAAGATTCCTCAATAAATACAAAGTTGCATTTTCGAAGATATACGGGGACACAGAAAGAAAAACGGCTAGAAAATTGACCCTTGTAGAAACATAATTGCATTGCAACACAACAGCAAAGTATTTAAGTGTATTAATATGCGTTCTGCGTTCAATAGAGTCAAGGATAGCATACCCACTCGTCTGCAGGATATTGGTACAGCGTTATTAATTTTGCGTGCTTTCATTCACACGCCCATTATTAGGTTTCTACAAGTTTAAAGTCAACCTACTTTAACATTCATAAATTATTACAGTTTTATCTACAAAAACATGACATTAAATAATCATTATCATACTCTCATAATCATACTCTTTTATACATTCATTAATTATAATTCTCTTAACGTCCCTCTCATGATGATTTGTAGATGTCGTTAATGGACATGTTAACAGATCGTTTTAAAACGATTTCGATTATAGAAGGAATTTAGGAGAAAGCACTTTCCTTAAAACTTGGCGTTGTTTTGATAACGCCCTGGCTGGCCATGGCAAGATGCCAGTTAAATAGAGGCCAAATAAACTGGTGAAAAAATCAAGGAATTCATGTCGCTTTGTTATATTAGCTTTTTTTATTAGATAATCCGGCACAACGACTAAAACGCGTTCAATGTATGTTTTAACCGTGTTCACGTGTTTTTTGTGCATCTATTTGTGTCTCTGCTGCTTGTGTAGTCTCATTTTGTTTTGCTCCAGTGGAAGTGTCATTTTTCAAAAGGAATTAAGTCACTATCATGGAACGAGCTAATCCTTTAACGTGCTCCTACTAATAATAGGACGGTCGTTCTCTGTATTTTATGAGTAAAGCAGCTTACATAGTATAGGGCTAATGGAAACAGAATTGAGTTCCTTAGGTACTATCGTTAGTTCAGCGGTAGCCATGTTTGAAAAAAAAAACAAATGTAATGATTTGATGATGATAACGTTTCACAAAATAATTCCTACGGGCAATTTAGCAGTTGCAGCCACTTTTTGCAAACAGCTACAATGAATGCCTGTGAGATTGCCTCCTAAATTGGCCCTGAGCTGAGCAGCGCATGGAGGTCAACGACCCTGTACCACGATACCTCACCGACATCGCTTTTATCGCTTAACATTGCGAGCCGGGGCCTCTTGGATTGGCAGATTGGCAATTAGTTCGTTTCGAAGTAAAAGGTATCAGATCATGTCGGCGCTGACGAGCGTCTACGTCTATTAAGTAATTAAAAACCTGCTGCGAGATTCTTGGTACTGCTCATCGAGATTCATCAAGATTAAACCATAACAGCAAGTCAGCTTTAAAAATCACTGAGCCAAGATTAAGGTAAACAGTTGTTATTTTAGCTCAAAAATATATTTTCATGTAGTTGGCCTTTTTAAGTGAAAGATGGTGAAAGATAATAATAATCCCTGCACCAGATACTTACAGTCCAACCTTGTGAAATGTTTGACATTGATAAGAACTTGTTTCTTTTCACGGGCACAATCCGGAACTGTCATTTATCACAAGTTCCACTTCCATACATTATATTCCTTATAAAGAAGTATTGAACTACTTTAGAGTGGACTACATAATGTGAAACTTTGTTCGACGCCTTTATAAAATGAGGTGAAAAGTCGAACAGTCAATGTGGAACCCTCATCAGAATCTAAGACGGTTTTCGAATTAGGTCACAAAGTTAATGGACCTTCTTATTCGGAACCACCTTTTGTAAGTTCCCTTGTCCGTACAAGTTGAACAGATATTGTCGTGAGAATGGTAACGTGTACCTACACAATTGGTATGGTTCGATAAGCAACCTTTCACCTCCCCCTTGGCGACGGTCCTTGTAAGGAAGGGACCACACCGCGAGCGGAGAAATGCTGGCGGGACAAGACGGGACAATGTTCCGAGAACAATTACAATGTGAGACTAGATAACATGCTTGCAGATAGAACGCTGATGAATCATAGGCTATGTTTGCATTTGTTTATACGATAAAAACCGCTTGAGCGGATTATGGGAACGCTTACGGTAGTAATAATTCCATCAGGCAACCGTATAATCTCCAACCGTAAAACATGATTAAGGGAATTCAAATGCCACATTTTTGGTCAGATTATAAGCCCTTCGCCCAAATGAACCGTCGAGATCCTAATGTAATATTGAAATCCTCTCAAATTAAATGACATCTGCCTGCCCTTTGGCATCTTAAGAGCCCTTCGGCCACCCGTGAAAGGAATTCGTCGTTAAATATTTTATTAATTTCTTCATGAATTATTTTGAACCTTTCGAAGGATGAAGTCTTATGAAAAATTTATCACCAAAGTGAGTAATAAAGATCGGTTCTTTAAATACGACGGTGATTATTTTAGTCAACGAAGTGAGTCAGAAGAATAACGAAGTGTGAAGCGTTGGTTGGAGACGACAATAAAAGGAGCAAGGCTCAGCAAGGCGCCGGATAATTCTGCCACGAGCCACTTGCAGCAAAATGGAAGAAAACTTGGCCGGATATAAATAGTCTCAAATAATGTTCATGACGTGACCCATACTCTAATTTTGCAGTCGTTGAAAGAACTTACTGAAATAGATCAGTTTAATTGAATACGAGGCGAGCCACATCCTATTATAGATAATTATTAAAGCTAAAGCTTTCAAAGCAGGTTCTGGCTGCCTTTTTATTGGGTAAGTGGTAATGTAATCAATTAATTCTACAGGTTTATGATAGCTTGCCGTTCTAAAAGTAGGACGCTCCTACGTACTATATTATGTAACTTAATGAAGAGGCGGTATGTTCTTAATCTAGATTTACGAATGTTTAAATAAAATGTAACCTTCTATAAAAACAATAACAACGACCGTAGAGTCTAAAGCACCTTGAAAACAGCCTTTGTTCGTTCGCCAAACAAGAGAAATAATATTAATGAATTATTATTATCAACAAATGAACCAGTGTTCCATTTAAAAACACCTTTAGTTGCAGCCAGTTTCAGTTCAGTAGACAAGACAACTTGAAATAAGAACTTGGAACAAAAAAATAAACTATTCAAACAATACCAATATTCCTATCAAATATCACGCCAATATCATTTGAAATTCGAATAGCTGACGTGGAACAAAAAAGCATCGCGTTGAATATTTAAAACAAGGTGGGCGGGCATCGACACCGCATGATACAGAATAGACAACATCTGACTAACAGGGAAGCCACGTCTTTGCGCGTCTGATTCTGCGGCAACTTTTGCGTCTGTTTTGGCGTCTGTTTCTGCGGCGGCGTCTAAATTGACAGGCCATGACCAATATAGACCAAGAGCATGATGCCGATACACTTGTCTAAAGTTTTGATAATATTAAATAAATGATACCATTTTGAATTAATGATGCCTGTATAGCAAAACAATACCTATTTATTGTTTGTAATCCAGTAGATTAGCAATTTAACTTTTTGATGTACATAATTGGAACACATACAAAATGAAGGAGACATTATTTACGAACTATATACTTTTTTATTTCGATTATATTTCGATTGGTAGACGTTTGATAAGTTTACATTGAGGTTTGCCACACTCCATGCATACGTTTCATCTGTTTCGATGGTCATCATTTATCGCTAGGTTGACTCCTGTACTAAGAAGCCGCGACCAAATGCGCGAATTTATGTAAACATGTCACGTAATGTCAATATTGAAGTGTTTTAATGGTTTTTAGTTTTTATCAGAGGTATTTATTTTAGTTATAGGGTTTTTAAAATAATACAACATGTTTCATCGTCCATGATACCGGAGAGAAGTTTTATTTTTTTTTAAAAGTAGAAGTGACATAATGCCTTGACATGCATACAGCCTTGTGTATGTTTATGATAAAAATATTGAAAGTACAAAATAATTTGTTTTATTTAACACACCCTCTTAATTTCAATATTTTTAGAAGTTAGCAAAATTTAAGAAATATTTTAAAGTATGAACATTCTCTGTTAACTTTGTACTCAAACAAAAAAAATAATAATTAAAAGTTTACAATATTAGGTAAGTTAAGTTTTAAGTTTAAACAGTTATACAGTTTAAGAAATATTTAAATTTTACAGGTTCTAAAGGTTTAGTTAGAATATCAGCGTATTGAGTTGAGGTAGGTACATACTCTACACTTATTTCACCATTTATAACCTTTTCATTTATAAATTTATAACGAACGTCAATGTGTTTTGAACGACGATTCATAACACCATTTTCAATTAGTTTTATTGCACTTTGATTGTCCACTTTTAAGTTCACATTCACTTTTACACTTAGTATTTCTTCAATCAAGTTCTTTAAGTATATTGTCTCTTTACAGCACTCAGCCGCAGCGATATACTCCGCTTCGCAACTTGAAAGAGCTACTACTGGTTGTTTTCTTGCACACCATTGTATGGGGCCTCCACAATAAAAAATTATGTATCCGGATGTACTGCGTCTCGTCTCAATGTCTCCAGCGAAATCGGAATCACAGTAGGCTTCAAGTTTTGTCAAATCCGAATTTTTGTCATATTTCAGGTTTAAGTCTTTGTGTCCTTGTAGGTATCTTAGAGTCCTTTTAACATTCTTTACATCTTGTTGGGTTGGATTTTCCATGTATCTGCTTTCATAGTTTACTGCGAAACATATGTCTGGTCTGGTCTTAGTTGTTAAATACATAAGACTTCCGATTGCTTCTCTATAGGGAAAATTTCCAATCTCTTCTTCATTTTCTCTCTCTTTTTCATTTTTGACCAACGGAGTATTACAAGGTTTTGCATTTTCCATATTAAATTTTTGTAGTATATTTTCTGTATATTCTTTCTGTCCAAGTTTTATGTAATCTTTTTCTTTTTGTATTTCTAGACCCAAAAATGTTGTCGGATTTTCTTCATGTGTCAGATCAAAATCTTGTTGTATGTCTTCTAGTAACTTGATCATAGTGTTTCTATCTTTTCCAATTAGTAAACCATCATCAACGTATACTCCCAAAATTATATCTCCTTCGTCTGTTTTAAAAATGCATTGTTCTGTGTCTAGTTGTAAAAGACCTTTGTTTTTCAGGGTTGAGGTTAACTTTTGGTTCCACTTCAACGGTGCTTGTTTAAGCCCATATAAGCTTCTTCTGAGTTTGCATACTTTTCCTTCCATATTTTCATATCCTTCTGGAATTTCCATGTAGATATCTTCTGTTATTTCTCCATATAAGAATGCAGTCTTTATGTCTAGTTTCATAGTGTGATAGCCTTTGTTTGCTGCTATAGCCAGTAGAATTCTAATTGAGCTGTTGTTAATAACAGGACTGAAAGTCTCTTGATAATCAATTCCATGTCTTTGTTCATAACCTCGAACAACAAGACGAGCTTTGTATCGACCATCATTTTTCTGTTTCAGGATCCATCTATTAGATAGTATTTTTTTGTTGTTTGCTTCAGACTTGTCTACAATTTCCCATACAGAGTTATCTTCTAATGACTTCTTTTCTGAATTTATTGCTGCTATCCATTTTTCTTTTTCAGGGCTTTCTAAAGCTTCTTTGTATGTTAGGTAAGTAAAGTAATCTTGGAATCTTTTAGGTAAGGTAATTTTTCTTTTTGATCTTCTAGCGGTAGTTTCTTCTTCTTCTTGGTTTTCTTCTTTGTCTTGTTCTTCTCTATTTTCTGTATTATTTTCAGGATTTTCTTCTTCTTGGTTTTCAGGTATTTCAACTACATTATTTATTTCAAGTTCTTCTTTGATTTTAGGGTGTTGAGTTTTTAGTTCTGAGTCTGATTGTTCAACTTCAGCTTCATCTAGGTTTGTTATTATTTGTACCTTTTCAAACTCTTCATTTTCTTTTTCAGGTGTTGTAAAAACTACATCTCTTCTTATAATTATTTTTCTTTTTTCAGAGTTCCATAGCCGGTATCCTGTAGGTGAATATCCAACCATGACTAATTTTTCATTTCTTTCATCCAGTTTCTTAAGTGGTGTAAGTATTTTTGCATAAGCTACTGAGCCAAATATTTTTATATTCTTTGCATTAGGTTTTTCACCAGTCCATTTTTCAATAGGTGTTTGTTTCTCACCATCTTTAGGTATTCTATTTAAGAGATAGGTTGCTGAGTATACTGCTTCACCCCACATGTCATTATCGAGGTTTGATTGGTAAAGTAGAGCTCTCACTTTTTCCATTAAGGTGCGGTTGAAGCGTTCAGCTTTCCCATTTTGTTGGGGTGTATATGCAACGGTGTAGTCTAATTTTATTCCTTTATTTCTGCACCAGTCTTTTAGTTCAGAGCTTGTGTATTCGCCTCCGTTGTCACATCTGATTCGGCAGACTTGTAGATTTGTTTCACGTTCAACTGCTTGTATATATTGTTTTAGGTAAGTAAATACTTCACTTTTATTTTTCAGTAGGTATGTTTCAGTGTAGTCTGTATAGTCATCTATTAATGTAAGAACATATCTTTTTTCATCATGGGTATTTGGTGAGACAGGGCCCAGAACATCAGTATGTATAGTGTGAATTTTTCTCTCAGTTTTACGTCTTGTATGGAATGGTTGTCTTGTTTGTTTTGCTTTAAGGCATATTTCACAAGAAGTTAGTTTTTCAATATCTTGCTTATTAATTTTTATTCCGTCCACTGAGGAAATTATATTTTTCAACGCCTCTCTTCCCGGATGACCAAACTTTTTGTGCCATTCTTCAGCCGTCTCTGTGAGGTAAGTGCTTTCTTCTTTATGTATTTTTAAGTCAATGTTATATATACCATTGCTATCTTTTTTTCCTTGCAGAATAATCTCTTCTTCTTTTTTAATGAATACATCCTGTTTTGTGAATAAAACATCAGCATCTTTTTCTGTTATGGCACTTACTGACAGCAAATTTTTTTTTAATTTTGGCACATACAAAACATCTTCAAAAGTTACCTTTTCAGTGACTATTTTCCCTTTTTTATTTGAGTGTAGTTTCACTTCCTCGTCTGCTGTCTGTACATTAGTTTTGCACTGTTCTTTGTTATTTAGGATATTTTCTTTGTTTGTCATATGTATGGTACATCCTGAGTCCACTGCAAAGACTTCAGTCTCTTCAGAAGTTTCCGTGAAGAAAGTTACATGTTTTTTGTTCTTTTTATTTTTGAAAAAACAATCCTTCTCTTCATGATTCGTTTTTTTGCAGATTTTGCATTGCTTATTTTTAAAGTAACAATCTCTTTCTATATGATTATTTTTCTTGCAAATTGAACAATATTTCTTTTTAGTTTCAGCACGGAACGCAATAGGAGCACTGTTAGGTTCATCTTGTATTGATTGTCTCTTTTCTTCCATCATCAGACGTGCTGTGAGGTTGTCTAACGTCCTCTCATGTAGTGCAGACGATTCCCAAGCAGTAATGAAATATTGATATTTTTGTGGTAATGTTGAAAGAATTTTTGACATCAACATGTTTTCATTGAGTTTTTCACCGAGGGAATTAAGCTTCTGGCTTATGTTTTGCAGGTAAGTTATGTGGTGTACTATATCCTTTTTGTCGTTGTAGTTATACTTATAGAAATCTTGCAATAGAGTGCATTTTTGTTGATCAGTACTTTTTTCGAATATGTTACATAACTTTACGTACATTTCTTTAGCTGTCTCACAAGACATTATCAGTAGAACATTTTTCTTGTCAATTGTTTGAAGAATTATTCTTTGTGCTTGTGCGTCTTTACGTGCAATCTCGTCTTTTTTTCCTGCTGACGCTAATGGAATTGACTCGTCACTATTTTCTAGCACCAAATCATATAATCCACTGCTTTTCAATAATACGCCGACTTGAAATTTCCACATAGTGAATGAATCAGTGTCGATCAGTTTTGGAACATTAAGTATTTCTTCGAAACGTAGTGAGGAAGACTCCATTTTGATGTAATCCACGCGTCGATATTTTTCACTTCGGTTTTTACTTTTGTTTCTTTACTTTTGAGTTTTTTACGCCGTTTGACGAACCACGGACTTGCTACCATGAAGTGTTTTAATGGTTTTTAGTTTTTATCAGAGGTATTTATTTTAGTTATAGGGTTTTTAAAATAATACAACATGTTTCATCGTCCATGATACCGGAGAGAAGTTTTATTTTTTTTTAAAAGTAGAAGTGACATAATGCCTTGACATGCATACAGCCTTGTGTATGTTTATGATAAAAATATTGAAAGTACAAAATAATTTGTTTTATTTAACATGTCTAATATATGCCATGTCAAAACCATGGACTTATTGCTAATAACAGGACTGAGCACTTGGTATAAAAAATTGACATTCTAATACAAGTTCATAGGGTGTAGGTAACGCCCTAAGAACTTGTATTTAATATTGAATATGGTCTGCCAGAGCTATCATATAAAAAACGAGTCGAGTGAGATAGAACTCGTATCGAACGAGATACGTGATTTCTTTGTCCCTTTGTAATCGTTCATTTCATAAGTAAAAAACATAATTAAAAGCAAATATCATACATAAAAATAAATAAAAGCAACTAGGGGAGAATGTTTCGTAACCGTATGGCTAAGGCTCAGTAACAAATAAAACAAAATATTGTTTAGTTAACATTTTTGATTATCAATCTTCCTACTATCTCTTTCTTAAACTTTACTCTTTCCTATTTTAGATATCGCCGACTCCCGCTATATATCGCCGCAGATGAGCTTTTAAATAAGCTTGAGCAACTTAAAATCAAAATTCGTTTATTTTTGGACTTAAATGTCAATCAAGAAAACGGACTTGCATGCAATAACACACCGCTAGCAGAATTTGAAATATACCAGAAAAATAAATTTTAATTACCTAATAACGATAATAAGTGCAGTGCATCATACGATATTACCCCAGTATACGGTTTTAAACAAACAAACAAACAAACATTGAATGTGCCAGCCGCATCTCCTCCTGGGTAGGTATATACTTTAAAAACCAGAATGAATTTGAAGAACCAGAATTCGAGAGTTTCAGTATTATTTTTTAATTTAGGCGATAACTCAAGTTCAACATTGGTAGCAATTCATGGTTGCAAAATACGCGACTTAATTAATATAAGTCCATACCTGTCATTTTCTACCATGAGAGAACAGAACCGGATGGCAATAATTTTAGTTGAGATTTAGTTAAGTCGGGATGGTTACGAATCGGGGCCATTATAACTGTTTAACAAAGCACGTATGTGTTTGAGTTATAATGTGTGCAAAGCGCGAAAGTCTTCAAATAATTTTTTTTGTTACTGCTGTTTTGCTGACGTCTGATTGGTGGTCCACTGCTAGCAGAATTACGGTAATAAGTGCAGTGCACCATAGGATATTACCCCGGTATATGGTTTTGGAACTTTTGGAACGGTCTCCTTTATTCAAAAGGGACGGAGAGTTCACATCTAGCTATCTCGCACGGCACATTTTCTTGTTGCCGGAGCTCAGTCCTGTTAACATATTGTCCATGTCCGTGCCAGATAACTTTGCGGTTATGTATGGCGCTAGTGTCTTTAGAACATGACACTTTGGAGACTGGAAAAAATAGTTCCATTTTTCTTCACGCGCAAAGTTATTTGGCACGGACTCATGGTCAAAACATGTTAGGGCTGCCAGGTGAAAATATTTTGCAATCTTATCACAGCGTAGTAGTTCTCCAACTGAAATTATATGACGGAAATTTTTAACTATATCGTATCGTTTATTGCCATTTCACTTCTGTAGGTCTGCTGTAAGAAATTTCTTTTTAGAGATAAGCAGTGCCTGTTGTGTCTGTGTTTCCTATGTATTTTGTCCTTTGTATCTTTCTGTGTACAATAAATGGTTAAATAAATAATAAATAAATAAATAAACTATTTATTACATAAAAACTTAAACATTTAAAAAAAATATACTAAGTGACCCACATCCAAAAAGCTATATACCTACTATTCACATTAAAAAGCTTGTAGCTGTAAAATTATTCTAATGTAATGTTTTTATCGCGGAACATTGACAGAAATTTCCGTCAATCAGGAGAACTACCCAGTACAAGGAGGTTTTATTCTGAGTATCACGGTGCAAAAGTCGGATTAAAAATATATATATTTAATCATTTACACACATAACATCCTAATAAAAGTAAACAAAGAACCTGATACAGACAATGGGCCCGATTCGTAACCATCACGACTTAACTAAATCTCAACTAGAATTATTGCCATCCCGTACTCTTCCCTCATGATAGAAAGTGACAGGTTTGGACTTATTAGTTAACCACGAATTGCTGCCATTGCTCTATAGAGAAAAATCTTACAACTCATCCCCGTACTGACAACTCATCCCCACACTGACAACTCATCCCCACACTGACAACTCATCCCACACTGACAACTCATCCCTGTTCTGATAACTCATCCCGCACTGATAACTTAACCTCGCACTGACAACTCATCCCCGCAGACATGACCTATGTTGACCCGACGTCCCATGACATCGTTTTTTTTTAATGTAGTTCGGGGTCTGGCATTTTGTCAATACCACTCCGCGGATTGGTCGTTTTACATACCTGCCAAACCCCGAATTCGGCAATTGGCTGTTTCGTGTTTGCCAGTCCGCGGAATGATCATCAATGATCGTTTTAGAACGCTCAATGGCCGAAATGAGCGATTTCGGGGATTGTGCGTAACATACTCGTATCTACTAACTATTATTAAGTTAGTAAAAAAATCGTCCGTTTTCCGTGACGAAATAAAAAAAAAACTAAAATTATACAAGTGGCAGCCCTAAAACCGTACTGATTTGGCAGATGTTTGGCAGACGCACGGGCGATTTTTTTGACATTCGCAATTCGCACCGCCGGACGCCGAAACACGTGGCCTCTCTCCGAAAGACGTGGCCTCTCCCATACATTCCCATACGTTTGTTTTTTTCGCAAGACGCGCCGCCAGTTTTGACGCAAGAAAATTCGCGCATGTGAAAAAGACGTGGCTTCCGCCTAATAGAGTATGGTACCTACTGCTCCGGAGCTCAGGGTCACTTACATCAAGCTGACGAGCAATTCAGACGCTCGACAAACTGCGACATCCTTTGCTGAACCTCAAATTGATGACCGACACAATCTAGATCACTACTTCTACCTATGATGAAATAGTTCATTCTGTATGAAAGTAAGGAAGAAACGCTAAGATTGAAAAAGCAATTGCTCGAAGACTGAAGTTTGCTGATAGATAGGATTACTAGAATGTAAAAAGTGTACCTATTTATCCATGTGAATGATAATTTCAGTTTTGTCTTGGGAACAAGACTGCCAAACCAAGCCAAACCAAACCAAACTATAGCTATTCCAGCTATTCGCAGATTAACTGTTGATGTTCCGAAAGACATTCATTTGATGTTTAGAAACAATCTAGGTTATACTGTCGTAACCTCTATAAGATAAATAATATATTTCACGCCACCCATATTACGAAGTAATTGTTGTAACAGTTACGACTACCTACAAATTGAACTTTTAGCTTTTGGCAAAGTAACTTACGTAATAAATTATAGTAGTTGTACAGTTGTACGCAGCCGCCCACCCTATTTTATAAACAAACCTACTACCAATGCAATGACTAATGAACACTGTAATGTTTATTTATTTATATAAAATAGTTGGATACCCTTTCAAAATAAACAAGGGAATGTACCTTTCAGCTGCGGTGTCGTTTGCAGCTTCTGACTCGAATTTAAAGTGCAATGTGCATTGTGTTTACCTACTGGGTATATTTATATAAGTCCTGTTTTTAAAATGTTGTTAGTAACGCCCGTATTTATAAAGCGATCTCAAGAGTGAGAGCAATATTAAGTATGGATTTGACAGGTTGTTTTGTACTGAAATGACATTTCTGATACGAACTCAAACTTGCTGTCACTCTTGAGAGCTGATTATAAATACGGGCCTAAAAGTGCTGTGTTATTTGTGTTTCCTGAGAGCAAAAAAATATCTCCAATTTTCTTTGAGATAGATTAGAGTCTACCTTGAATTTTAAGTTGAAAAGGATTCCAGAAATATTTTTCTTTCCAGTATGAATTGTTAATAATAATTT
The DNA here is from genome assembly GCA_029255725.1 of Scrobipalpa atriplicella. Lineage (NCBI taxonomy): Eukaryota > Metazoa > Arthropoda > Insecta > Lepidoptera > Gelechiidae > Scrobipalpa > Scrobipalpa atriplicella. The sequence goes on from JARACY010002172.1 coordinate 41,234, forward strand.
TTCTCCATTTTGGTATAATTTAGTAAGTACACTTTTGACCTCAGTTACCTAAACACCATTTACATACAAACAAGTAGAAATTATGAATGGGAAGTAACCTCTGACACTAACAAATGAAAAATTTGGAGTCTCTTTTGTTTCACCACTTTCATTTGTTTAATGTATGAGACATGCATTGTTGTCGGATATAAGTGCAGTTTTAAAATCATGTCCGTCAACAAATACCAAAATAGCATTGTAAAAGTATGATAACACGCTTGCGTCTGAGATTTTATGATCAAATTTTTGCCAAATGGCAATGAAAGTCGATATAACTGCTCACACATGAATATTTCAGCAGTAAATTTAGTTGGGGGAGAAGTTGGAAAACTTGCGTGGTACGGGGGAAACTCAAATAGTTTCGCAATCGAATGATGCACTAAAAAGTTAGACTCAGTTGATTTGTCTGGTAGTGATTAAATATTTTGGAAAATGGATCAACTTTCTTCTTTTTCTTCTTCTTCTTTCTTATTAATGGATTGGTATCAAGAATAGGTACTTTAGATTGATAAAAGATCTTTGATTAACTTGTCCTTGATTATCTTGTGAAATGAGAACATTCTGAAACAATTTGATTTAAAGGAACTTCAACTAATAAATCATCCATACGCACGCATATGTAAATACAGAACAGCGTTACATTGTAGGTAAATAAATCGTATGCGCCTCACAGAGTGCATCAAATTATACGGGTTAATGCAGTGCTGCGCCCGCGGCTGCCTCGCCTCTAGTTACAATACAAAGGACGCCTGCGCTTTCCTTGTGATTGTACACTTTGTACAGTAGGCTGCAAAAGTACATGCACAGTTCCGTTAAAAAACTTTAGTCGTCTTTTACGACACCGGCAGGAAGTTATGGACTGATAATATGCACGCACTATTGTTGTTTAATAGTTCTTCATTACTTTTTTGGTAATAATAATTATTAAACATTGAACTTGAATCATTTGTGTTGTGGCAGCACTAGTTAGGCAATTTTAAAGCCGATACTACTACAGTCTACCACGGGACACCTTTTGTTACAAATGCAGCATTATTTCCAGGACAAAAAATTACACATCACAGTCTGAAATTTAACTGACTGTACTCACAGTGACAATCACAATCTATTGTTTAAGACAAACCCTTTCATCCGTAATGTTAATTTACTTTATTAAAATGTTGCTGTGTAACGTGATACGGTAAGAAGTTATATATGACGAAAGGTAATTTATTTTTATTATTGTCCACTAAAGTGTCGAATAAATCTCATTAAAGGGGTCAAATCAATGAGATATGGACAGCAATAATATTTCATCAAATCATTTAAGTCACATATAAGTATCGAGGTAACACCAAATTACCTTAACGTTAACATTGCGCTCTTGAACATACCCACTTACAGAAAATAACAAATGTTATGGTAGACATCGCAATATATTTTCATTTTTTTAAATTTCCCACGGAATTTGAGATAATTATAATTAAGACAATAATAAAAAGATCATAATTAACACTCATGCATCAAATAAATATAATGGAATGTTTATTTTGGAATAGAACTTTTTATTACCTAATTGCTATTGTTATCATAGCAAGAGTAAATAATAAAGATGATTTTGATATTACCAAAGTCGAAAGTGTTACAGACACATATATTAGATAAATTAATTACCGTAATTGCTCATTATGCTCAAATTTTTGCAGAGAAATTGTCGCATGGCTTACATTAGCATAAATAAATTCGCAAACCGATTCTCACTGGGGAACCTAATTTGCGCGACACAAAATTAGATGTGGAATTTTAGGTCTGAATGTTGTTCCCGAAAACAATTTTAGAAGCGGACAATTTACCATGCCTCCCACTGTTATTACTTTGACAAGCGTTGAAAATTGAACCAATAATGAAATCAATGTCAATACTGGCGCAATTTGTGTCAAAACTGTACAGTTAGTGAAGACTATCAATCCCAATTTTGATGAACAACCGCTTCTGATTGAGAATATAATTTCTGTCAGTCGATAAATGGCTTTATGAAACTTGAACAGTTTAAACTTGTTCTTGCAGTTCGAGATATATCGGCCGGATGAGCATAACAACCATAATACGGTAAAGACGTCATTTGCAACAGGAGTTGGCACAGAACTAGCCTCGGGCTGTTTTTCTAAATCCAACATTATTAACGGAATGTTATTTTAATAAACAGTTATTTTCATACAAATGTCCTCAAACTGCGCCGAACATTCGTCATTTTTTGCAGGATTACAGAGCGGAAACGTTACCTCTTCGTTTCAGGTTTGTCACCTCTTGTTTGTCAGGTAGATCGTATGACAATTAGGTGCGACACAAGAAGCCGTATCCAGTTTCTACCTGTGTTACGTTCTCCAAACTAGTTCTGAGTCATTTCGAGTCGCCTAACATGTTAACAATGGCATACAACAGCGCACCGCGGCGTCGGTCGTCGTCCTTGACTCGCGAGCGTTGGCGCCAGCCGCACGCCGCCGTTCTACTCGACAATTATAACCTGGGCCATGATACACCACCCTCCTCCACTTTATCACTACCCACAGCATGTACTTGTTATGCCAGACACAATGCTGTGAAATCCAATAAAGACACCGCGGTCCTTTTTCAGCTGGTTGCTAAAACGCACGATATCCTTTGCCGGTCCGCCTTTCTCCCCGAATTATATTTAGCATTGCCACAGCGCCCACTGGTAATTTATATTCAGCAAATCAACTTGAAAAGGGTCTCCAATCGGCTGATAGATTGGTTGTATAGTTTATGCGGGTCGAATTGCTTCATAGTTGACGCGACTCCCAATGATTTATTCTCACGACTTACTTTACTGTAGTGGGTAAAGTTTGAGATTAATCTTTGTTTTAATTGACGTTTGTGTAAGCGGCTATTTATTATTCCCTCGGGTTCCGGTCTGTGCGTAGAAGTTACTATGAAGTTGCTCTATATTACCATCAAATTGATGTAAGACTTTTATGTTGTTTGCGGTTCGGAGACTAAACAATGGATCAGGTTCAGTGACGGGCCGGCTGATGGTTAAACGGTACAGCCGGTCAATGACCACAAGTGCAACTTGACATTACCCACAAAATATACCGTAGCATTTGATACAACTAGAAAGGCAAAATTTGGGACACTCACCACTTTTACTGACACACGAAATCGAGGCATAGACTACAACGGTATCGTGTAGGTATTGTGATCTTCAAATCTGAAATCACGTTTTGACCAAATACAGAAAACGCTTATTCGCGTACGTACAACATTAAAATGTAAGTGAAATCACTTCCTGTGTGTGGAGGATATCCTACTCTTATTTATATAAAAGATATGATCGTCTTCATTTTGTATTCTTTATTGTCCCGAAATCTGCATAAAATGAGGATTTCGTGACAATTTGCAATAAATTTTGGAACGGGTCTAAGCTCTTCAAAACTTTGCTATAAGTAAACTAAGTAAATATTTACAATACGAGTAAGTCACTCTATTGCGGAAAACATTTTCCCCACAATCGATTTCTCTGTGTCATTTTTAGCGAAAGTTGAGCTCTATTATATTGCTTTGTAAGATTACCGAAACATAAAATGTAATAGTGGATTATAAGATAACTTGTTATTATGACATTAACATAGTAATAAAAACGAAAAGGGTATTTGGAATAAATTCCGTTAAAACTATTTCCTAACTTATTCTTATTTTGTCTATATACGTGGATGATTGCATAATCTTCGCCGATAAAACTATCATAGAAATGTGTTCCCGTTGTTGTGATCAGAGCTTATAAATAGCTCGATCGGCATCCGTCGGCGTGGACAATGGATTCCGTAGACAGGGCACGTTCCATATGGATGAACTCCTAAAGGCCAACGGGCATTTGCGATAGCATCGCTAACATAACCCGATCAATAGCATTTCACATGGGCTTTTTTCTATATCCTAAGATTCAGTATAAAACAGTTTAGTTCTAAGAAAATTTACTTTATCCAAACCTACACCATGCTGTTGATGGATTCCTGATTGACAACCTTCAATCAACAATTGTTCCAACGGATAACAGTTAATCGATTGATGAATCGACCCAGTGCCTCAGCGATCTAAACATCTGCAATGTTCCGATCAATAAATTCCTTCACAACTTTATCTATGGCCGTGGCTTTGCGGCCACTGAGAAATTCTTTGAAGCTTGAAGTTCAGATAGCTCGAGAATTTGTTTCTTCCTGTGCAATTTATATAATACTTCCCACTAGTTATCCGGTTCCGTAAAAATATTCCAACACGGTTTTGTTTGAAACTTAGTGGGATATTTGTTTGAATAATGGTTCAGAATTTTTTGCACGCTTAATGGAAGGTGCAGCAGGCAGTGAAGAATAATTTGAAAGGTATCAAGTGGAAGGGTTGTAAAGGCTGGGTGCAGAAGCGAGAGATATGGTAATAGGTTGGAGCTGTGGTATCTCTGTCTCCTTATCTCTGGAGAGTTTCCTGTCATTACCATGTTTGCGGCAAGTAGGTGCTTAGACTAGCGGAGCATGGACTAAAGGAAGTACTTTGTGGGACTTGTGACGATATAAATAGCGAGTGTTATGCCAGTATGCAGTATCATTGCGTGCATATGAATTTTTATATGTGGAAAAGATGAACCATGCAGCAGATGAAGCGTGTTGAAATGCTTGTAATATAGTCATCTCATA